>JNHW02000153.1:0-24361 GCA_001691775.3 Amanita inopinata Kibby_2008
CAACTATACGAATTTTTTTCTGACCTGCCGAAGTTGGCCAGTCACGTGATTACATAAGCGGCTTACATAAGGGTGCTGGTTTGATGTGTCGTCTACCTTAGCAAGGGTTGTACTGTATGCACGCCCCATCTCTTGTACAGTAAGTATTCATTAGTGGGAGATATTGGCGAACGTGTTGGATAATGTGATGATCGTGTGCGTTTCATCTTGTTTGCATAGTTACCTTCATCATCCAATTCGTACAGCCATCGCGAATAAATAATAAACGAGCAATACTTATCAAATGCTCTAAAGAACAGAAGAAAACATTTCAGCATGAAAATATTCATAACGCATAACGCATAATCCATCATTTGCGAATGGAATAGATCGTATCCTATAGTACTACCACAGCTGTGATCACAAGAAAGCCAAAAGTAAAAAACAAAAAAATATCGGCAGAAACGACAAGCAGACCTACGAGTTGACCAGTCCTCAAAGCATTATCACCTAGCATACGGATGGAAACTATGCTGACCTCTCGACGACACGCGCGCAGGGCCCGGTCCACCAGTGTTCATGTCCATCCTTCCCATACCCATAGCTCCCATACCACCCATACCACCCATACCGCCCATCCCAGCTCTCATTCCCATCGCCATATTTCCTCCCATTCCTCCCATCCCGGCCATACCAGCGCCGGCACCCATACCCATTCCTCCAATACCCATCCCAGCAGCGCCCATAGGCCCCATTCCTAGCCTCATGGGTCCCATATTCCCCATGCCTCCCATCCCGCCCATTCCTGCCATTCCACCCATGCCCCCACCCATCATTCCACCCATTCCACCCACTCCGCCAGGCATCATGCCATTCATACCGTTCATACCGTGCATACCCCCCATACCCATACCCATCGCTGCCATCGCCATCGGGTTCATGTTCATCATTGGCATACCAGTTCCCATCATAGGCATCTGATTCATAGACCTCTGGAACATCATCGACATTGGATTAGGCTGTTGCGGCGTAAAAGGTATATTCATAGGTGTCGTCCGTGCCGGTGCACTGTCATTAAACATCCCAGCGCCATCTCGGGTGGTCAGTTGGCCCACATTCCGACTTTGATCACGTTGGCTCCGAGGTTGGGCCATTTTGACTTCAATCTGTACAGAAAGAGAACATGGCGAATGTAGAGACGATATTTGAGATAGTATTGCGATACACACCTGTTTTTCATCCAAAACCAAACCAATCTTGCCCACCAACTGATCTGCGTTACTTGCATCCTCAAATGTAACAAATCCAAAGCCCTTCGACCGTCCACTCTCCCGGTCAACCATGACAGTCGTGTCAACCACCTTGCCATAAGCAGAGAAAAACTCCTTCATCGATTCTGCAGTCGTTGTGGGCGCAAGTCCGCCAACAAAGTATCGTGTGTTTCTTAGGTGTTCTTCCCTCGGGATCGCGCGTTTGGGGTCAATCTATCCAACAACCGATTAATGTCGTAGACAGATGCATAGAGCTCTCAAGACCCACCTGTTTTCCATCCAAGAAATGCTCCCTCCCGACCACGAGGCCGACAGCATTAGGGTCTTCAAAAGTCAAAAATGCAAATCCTCGGGATGTCCCGTTCGCATCTCGCATAATGGTACATGCATCGACCTTGAGATGTCATGAAAAGAAAAGAAAAAAAGTCGCAAAACGGTCGCGTCAATAAAACATCTCGCCAGGAGAGCCCGATGAAAAGAATCCTGTTACCTTCCCAAACTGTGAGAAATAATCCCTCAGACCTTCTGCTCGCGCGTAGAAAGGTCATGGGAGGCGGAATAGGAAAGGGAGAAGGACAACAAAATGTTTGATTAGCGGTATGTATAAAAATATAAAACATAGCAAAAGAATCATGTACCGTCTGTTGTGTCCCAGTTTAGACCACCAATGAACATTTTGCTACCAAGTCGAATCGTTAGGTGAACAGCCATGAAAGTATAGGTGTGTTTAACGTAGACGATAGTAGTTTGATCGTGTAGTTTGAATTAGTTGAGATGTGAGTGCAGTGAGTGTGTTTTCGACAAGTCGTAAGCGATAAACGACATTAGTATCCAGTGCAAGCCAGATCAAGCAGAAAAGAAAGGCAAGCAAAGTGGTAGAAAGAGAGAGGTATTGACAACGACACAGGTAGACCGACGAGACAAGTAGTGACTGTGAGCATATCGTATGTCGTATCGTAGCTGTATCATGTGTTCGCCATAGAGGACCCCCTTGTCATAGGTGCAAAACAGAAAGGGTGAAAGACAGACATAAGAGGACGACAATCAATGAGCACGAAGCATATGACCGCATAGCCGTACTTTTTTTTTGTCTTCCCATTTGATACGCAATTATAATCAAAAAAAAGGTTCATGCAGCCCACCAGCAACGAGCGGGAGAGAGAGGACAGCGAAATGACTCGAATAATGGATACGGACTTACCCTGCATCATGCATCTCCGATGGCTTCTTCCCAAACACGTTGTCACTCGATGAAGAAACTTCATGAGTGGAAATTTTCGAAGAAGCACCAGACGGCCGCTGCTGTCGTTCCTGGCTTGGAGTCTGCTGATAAGCAGAAAATTGTTGGGCTATCTGTGCAGAGTACGATAGTGTGGCCGAAGAGGAAGAAGAGGCAGAAGATTGCGGAGACACAGGTTTAGCAGGAAGGGATGTCCCATCAGTACGAGGTGACGAAGTGTCAGTAACAGAACGAGAACTAGCCGTTTCTCGTCCTGTTGTTGGGCTTGATGTTGTCGCCTTTGGTGTCGGTTGAGAGTCCGAGATAGTTCCCGCTTTATATTCCGAGCTTGATGGTACTTTTGACGATTCACCTTCTTCATTCACAGATGTAGCACTTTCTTCTTCTACTTCCTCCTCCACTTCGTCATGAAGTGGGACCGCATATTCATTCTCATCTTCACCGTAAATGTCTATGCATCACCCCAAGTCAGATATGCCTTGAATATATGCGCATACTTACCACCATAGAGGTCGGAATCCAGAGCAGCTTTTGACATTGTGGGGTGGTCTTGGGTCAGATTTGGTGCGAACAAGGCAGTGGCCAGCTGTTCCCAACTTGTGTACTTTGCGTGACACGGCACGTGACCGAAGCCGCTAGTCACCGCTTCTGGTCGTGGCATGAAGCTGCTGCACGTTTGACATGATGTTGATATTGTCAGTTGACATTGAAATATACATTAGACCAAGTGTCAAGAGCCTGCTGGTAACATATGGACATTCACCCAGTTCCACAATGTTTGTTCATTGAAATCTGAACCACAGAATGTAGTACTGCAGCTCGCTTTCCTCCATCGTACAAGGCCCGAATTACGCAACTGATACGTTCTAGTAGTCGTCTACCAATGGAAATGACCACAATTGTTCATATTTCAATTCAACGGATTTTGCATTCTAGAAACGTTAGCAACCGCTACCAGCCAGGTAGCATAAGATTCCAGCTTCAGATTGCTCGCTTGCAAATACGCTGCCTCTTCCATTCTTTTGTGCCATGGAAGCGTTCCCCGGCGTCTTGCTTTGGTATTCTCGGAAAGGTCGAAGGGGTTCGAAGCGCCTTCCGCATCTTCTTCACTCAACCGGAGAGATAATTCTTGGATACCCGTTTTATTCTCTAACCGTCACCTACGCCACATAAAGAAACTTGCTCTTATCCTCCTCACTCCGCTCCAAATAATCCGACTCCACCAAACTATCAATCCTCTTCTTAATCTGATCCACAGAAGGCACAAAATGACTCTTCAACGCATCAATCGTCGCAATCTTGAGCTGTTCAAACGTGAGCTCCTTGCGCGCCTTCATAATCCGCACAATCGCGGCGTCTAGGTAGTGTTTTCTGTCGCCTTCGATGGAAAGGTTTGTCCGCTTTGATTCTTCGGGCTGAAAAGTGAACGGGAGGAAGGGGGGGGGAGTCAGAACAGATGAGGGTTGTGTTCATTATTGTATTGTAATGGACAGAAAGGCGTACCGTGACTTTTGCTTGAATCGAGTTGATATGGACTTTTGCCCGAGGATCTTCAAAGTCTGCATTGAACCGAAACACATCACCGTCGTCTACATCACGCCCCGGAGGTACCTTCTTCAACACTTTCTTCTTCCCACAAGCCAAACTCTGCAACGTTCGACGCAATTCTGCATCATCTATTCCCCCCCCAAAAAAAGTTAATTCGTCAATTCGAATGCAGAGGGGGGGAACAACTGAACGCACCCATTCCTGCTTGCGCCTTGATATCCAAAAACGCAATCTCATCCACCTGATTGAACAAAAACAGAATAACCGCCTGATACAAGCTCACAGAGAACTCTTTTGTCGCCAGCTTGAACCGAGCGACTAGATTCGCCGTTCCAAGCGCATGATCCCAATCAAGCACATGTCCCGAATGTCGCGCTTTATAATAGTCTCCATACGCCGTCAAATCAGCTTGCATCTAAAAATTCAAAGGCGTTGGAAGGAAAAGAGGCAGAAACGCAAAACGCGACTGACGCTGGGCGGTAAATCGATTCCAGTCTTGGGAACCGCAAACGGCCAAGCACTCCTTTGCAGCACCATCACCGTCAACTTCCACCCCAAATCACCATCCGGCAACTTGGCATGGTACTCCCTCATCGCCTCCCTCGACAACGCCAAATCCTTGAACATATCCTCTCCCATCCCAAACTCTGGATCATACTCTGTTCCACCCACACAGTCAGCCCATTCGCCCTCACCCACTCAGCATAAACTCAAAGCACTCACTCTCTTTCAACTTTCTAATCATGCCCTTTTCAAAATCATCCGACGCACTCCTGCCAAGCAACAGCCGCTTTGCCAACGCCCGATGATAGAACGTTCTAAAGACATCCTTGTCCTCCGTAAACCTATACAACGCCAACACCTTATCCAATTCGGCTTCATACGCCGCATCACTTGCCGCCCCCTGCCCTTTCCTCATCGCTTTATCCAAACACTTTGCAATCTGCTCTGCCGGCGCCGACCGACGTGCTTTGAAGCCGAGGGCAAAGGCATCCGTGAGAGCGTAGACAAACTCTTTGTTGGGTGTTTTGGGAGGGATGGTGCTGGTGGATGCGGATGCGTTGGTGTCGAGAGTGGAAGAGTCGGGAGGGAGGTCAGAGGTGGTGATTGAGAGCGGTTCTTCTGGTTCGTCGACAAAGGCGGTGAATATCGCGTGGTCGGCGAGAGCTTTGAGGTCTAGCAGACGTTGGACCATGTCGTCGTCTTGAGTTTGGTCTCTTACAATGTCTTGCACTGATGCCTGATAATAATGTCATCAGCGGGCTGGTCAAGACAGCAAGAATGGTGGTGGGTAGTAGAATATACCTGAATAAACTTTTTGAACGACGCGCAAAGTGCCTTGGTCCCATCCACACGCGCGAACAGCGCATATATCGATGTAAGCGAGTCGATATCCTTGTGCCCCAAGTATATCGGGATAGCTGCAAACTCAATCAGCATCCCCTCCTACAACAAAACGGTCACCGAAACTCACTCTGATCAGCGAGCCAGTCAATTCTTCCCTTCCACGAAGCCTCCTCCGTCGCCTTGCGCACCACACTCCAACTACGGATCGGGAGAATCTGTTTGGCGCGTCTTACCTCTTCCTCCAGACGCAACTTGACATGCTTGAAAAACCCAGGCGCATCGACTCGCATCGATTTGGCGAGTGCGGCCGATTCCTCTGTGTAGAAAGCCCGAGTGACTTTGATGTAGTGTTCTTCAAAGGGGGAATATTGGTCGTAGGCAAAGAGTTGGTGAATGAGCAGCCGCATTTGCTCTCGTTTCTCATGGTCTAATCTACCGGCAAGATATGTTAGTACCCCATTATGTTGGTGAGAGGGATGTATGTACCTCAGTGAACGCTCCCAGGTAACCCAATCTCCAACGTCAGTTCGGAGACGCTCCATAATAACCGGATTCCCAAAAATACGGTCATTGAATATGGTGAAAGCAAGGTCACTGTATCACATCATCAAGGTAACCGTTGGGAATTCTTTTACAAAGTTTCTTACTGGATACTTTTCGTCTTGGCCGTATCAACAACATACACTTGATCCAGATACGTTAACAGCGACCTGAGCAGATTCTACCACACACACACACACACACACGCAGAGAATCCCCCACAACAATCACATTAAAACAGCCCCGTAAATGCACAAAAAAACCCCAACACTCACCGTCTGTGTCCCAAACCACTCACACACGCTCACAAACTGAACGATCCAATCGATCCCTTTCACCGACAGCCCACATAGGATACCGCTCAGCTGACCAACGCACTGTTCCAGCTCAAGTTTGAGCGTACTGTAAAGGCCTTCTCCCTTGTTGGCTACGACGACGATGGAGCGGCAGGCAGAGTAGATGGCTTCGTGGGTGGTTTTGATGACCTCTGGGTGTTCGCGGGTAAGTATTATCCGGATGCATCGACGCAGGAGGGCGGATTGGGCGCCTTCAGGTGCTGGTTTTTCCACTGTCCATGGTATACGACAATTGAGAACTCGGTACCAGGCTTGAACGATTGGACGCACCATAGTCTCCGAATACTTGTATTCTGATAGGACCGGGTGTAGCGGCGGCAGGTTTTGGGGGAGGCTTTGACCTAGATGCAGTAGCACAATCAGAGTCGGTGTCCAGACGTGGAACCTTGCGACTAATGGATGCCGACCCATCATCGAGAGCATCGGCCACGGCCGTTGCACGCAGTGTTGTGAAACCCTTGGAGGTTTGAGGAAGAGACAGCAGCGTGAATACGCTGGTCATTTTACCAAGTTGTTGCGATTTGAAGACAAAAAGGCCAGGTGCAGTTTGTATTGAATTTGAAACCAAATACATTACTCTACTAAAACTATCTAGCGTATGCTGATCAAGGCTCATCCATACCAACAAATTTGCCCATGCCAGTCTTCACGCCTTCCACAACGCTCGCAGCACCCTGCGAAGCTTTACCACCTCCCCTCTCCCCCGCCCCCTCCAACAATATCCTTACCGCCCTCCCAGTCTCCGTCGCCGCAATAGAAGACAAACTCGCGGGCGGCACATATTCTCTAACCGCACCTGCGATCGCACCTGCCAAATCATCCGTCGGCATTCCCAACGCTTGAGCAAGCCGGCTCAACCTGTCTTCCACCATGTCCCTTTGACCGCTTTTTCCATGAGTGCAGGAACATGGCCGCGCAGATTGCTGTTGTTGTTGCAGGTGTGATGGACTCCTGCCAATTGCCATGTTCCACCATCCACCTACTTGAGTTTTGTACTGAATCAGGCGGTACGAGTAGTAGGCCCCAATTATGGAGCTGAGGAGGAGGAGGCTATAAATGAGATGGTGGAGGCGCATACCCGACAGAGGTGGAGAGACATCTTTGAGTGGTTTAGACTCGCGCGGCGGAGGAAGGTCCTTCTTTTCTGCGTCGGGCGTGATGGACATTGGAAGAGGCGTCGTGACTGTGCAGAGACTGTTTTATAGTGGGGGGTCAAACGTCATTGACGTCATCTCAGCACAGGAGAGTAGTGAAATCAATTTGGAATATTCACGAATATATGCTATCAACCATTTATGGTAGGATATTCCCACTCTCCGACCTGACACGAAAATCTGCACCACTCATGCCATCGCTCACGTCGAAAAAAATGGCCAAACATCCTCGAAAACGACAGAAACTTGCACGCGAAGAAAAGGAGATACAGCCTCTAGGAGCAAATATCCCAAAAATTGACGACGAGGCAGAGAAGGACGATGAGGAAAGAAGATTGGAGAGCATGCTTTTTGGAACCAAGTTTGTGCCGAGAGATTTGGATTTACCTGGGTTCGGATTTGGGGAGGATGGCGGGGAGAATGAGGATGAGGGAAAGGAGACAAGGGATGAAGGGGCCAGGCAGATGCAAAGTCTGCTCGATACAGATGTGCGTGCTGTGAAAATCTACTAGATTATCGGCTGACGATAGTCTGGGCACAACAGCTATTTTTTGTGGATGATGGTACTGCATCCAAGACAAAACCGTCTCTCGACATGGAGGAAGGAAGTGACAAGGAAGAAGACGAGGACTCTCAAATTCAAGACACGGACGAGCAAAGCGCAAGATCAGACTCTGAGCAATCTACATCGTCCCATTCTTCCTCTTCCGCTTCACCGGGGCGGACACAAAAGACAAGAGCTAAATCATCTCAGTCACAGCCAGAACCCCAATCTCGAACAAAACTAAAACCAAAATCCGGCCGTGCAGCCTGGACAGACCCCAGCGACGAACCGCTCACCGTCTCCCTCTCCAACTCCCACGCCCGCCTGCGCAAACTCCGCGACGCAGCCGATGAAGACGTCATCTCCGGCAGAGAATACGAAAGTCGACTGAGAAGACAATTCGAGAGGATTAATCCAGAACCCACATGGGCAGTCAAAGCAAGAAAAGCAGCGCACCAACGAAAAACGCAGGCATCCTCTCGCCAAGAGGGTGAAAGCGCAAGCGACAGTGAAGGGGAGGAAGGCGAGGATTTACTAAACTCAACAGCGGGCATACTCGCCACGGGAAAGAGAAGAACGAGAACAGGAGCCGTCATCCTCCCTCCCGAACAGCTCGCAATTGAGCGATTGCGAGACGCCAACCAGTCGGTGCAACAGTCAAATTGTGGCCAAGTCAAAGTCGTCGCGTTTCATCCGAGTGAAAAGGTGCCTGTCCTCTGCGTCGGCACGACCGATCGGAGAATCCGTTTGTTCAACGTACGTTTTCTCTCCACCCTCCCTTCCATTCCTCCGTTCCCAAACTTAATACCCAGTCCTTCATTATCCACTAATATGCTCATCGTCGCCAATCTGTCATGAATATAGGTTGATGGACACACTTCACCCTTGCTTCAAACGCTGCACATTGCATCGCTTCCCATAACCTCCCAAACTTCTGCGTCATTCCACCCCCTCGGATCGACACTCTTGCTCAGTGGTCCTCGCCCTTTCTTTTACACGTATGATCTCCAATCTGGTACAACGACACGTCATGCGCGGGGACTCTGGGGCACCACTTTCTCCGCTGCGTCTGATTCCACAGCCGTCCTCCTCTCTCAAAGCAGCCACAACAATGGTGGTCGCAAACGTCCACGAAAGGGTCAAAATGCGTCCTCTTTCTTTGCTTTTGATGAAGAGAAGGGTTCCCAAGGTAGAAGCAACGGTAAAGATAACTCGAGCAGAGGGACAGGCGAAGGAATGGAGCTCACGTCTTTCAGCCCTTATACTGGGGACATACTTGCCGTAGCAGGGCGGGGTGGACATGTTCACCTCGTAGACTGGAAGAGTGGTGCAGGGCAGGTCGTGTCGTCGCTCAAATGTGGCGGTGGAGGTGGAGGCGTGAAGGGATTGTGGTGGGTGCCTCCCACGTCTGACCTTATGTCGTCGTCATCACCTCTGGGAACGGGAGCACCGCTGGTGGAACCGTCTTCGTCTTCTTCACGCCCTCATCTGGCAGTGTTGAGTGGAGACGCAGAGGTGTATCTCTGGGACATAGGTGAAAGAAGGTGTGTCAGGAGATGGAAAGATGAGGGTGGGTTTAGAGGGGCGGGCAGGTGCATGACTGGTGCCGTCGGACCTGGCGGGGAGGGATGGCTAACCATTGGGTAACACTGCTTTCCTTTGATTCCCTCGTTCTCTCCGCACTCACAAAAAATCATTTATTCAGGTCAAATTCTGGTTTTGTAAACGTCTACGGTGCAGATTCGTTCTCCCCAGACCCAGTCTCGACATTAAATCCAAAACCAATCAAGTCGATAGCAAATCTCGTCACATCCATCTCAACTCTACGGTTCAACCACGATGCTCAAATCCTCGCCATTGCCAGCCAAGAAAAGAAAGATGCCATGAGACTCGTACGTACCTTCCTACCTTCTCCCTTGCTTTTCTCCATCTCTTCAACACACCATCTCACATCCCCATTCATCAACTTGTCCAGATCCACCTACCCTCCCTTACCTCATTCGCCAACTGGCCGACCTCAAGTACACCCCTCGGACACGTCACAGCCGTCGACTTTTCCGCGCGCAGCGAATACCTCGCCATCGGCAACACACGTGGTCGCGTGCTCCTCTACCACCTTCGGGACTATGGCATAAGCGGCGGCAACGCCTTTTCGGTTATCTAACCCAGGGAAACTGTTACAATACCTTTGTGCATGACAAGAAGAAAAAAGTTTAGGGTTAGGGAATCTGCCCCCTTTCCTCTGCCTTGTCTTGTCTTTTCCGTCCTGTTATTGCGTGAGCGTATGTGCCTATCTGTCACCCCCGTATAGACAAATAGCAGAAGATTAGCGAGCGAGCGAACAAACGAGGAGTTTGGGTGTTGGGGCGTGAGTACTTGAGTACCAAGGCCGACAATCCGATGATAGTGTGTGTGTGTGTGCCTTGTTCAATAACTCCCCTCTTCCTCCCCCCCCCTTTTCTCTTTTCCTTCCTTTGCCATCGGCCAGTGACTAGTGACATGACAAGGTGTATCTACCTTGACCAGTCCGCCCCTCCCTCCCCCGCGGCCATTCTAAAAATAATAATATTCACAATAAGAAACGCTATTATTTCCTTTTTTTCCTGTTCTGCCCTTGTCTCCTTGTCTCCCTGTCTCCCTGTTCCCATACTTTTTTTTTTTACCAGATTCATGTGAAAAAAAAAAAACAAAAAAGAAAAAGGAAATTTAACTGTATTCGTTCATATGTACTAATGAAAAGGAAGAATGGAATGAACAAATGGGTATGGGTATGGGCATGGGTATGGGTATGAGTATGGGTATGGGAGTGGCCATGGCCAAGGGTCTGGTGTTTGTTACACGTAGTTACATGTGTATATCGGCCATGAGTCGGTCTTGCCAGCAACGAAGATGGCCTACTAGGGTAAGCATAAGATCAACCATCCGTCCCAAATACGAGTACAAAGTTACAGACCCTTTTTTTTTTTTTTCTGGGCTGTTGAAATTTGGAAATCTCCTTTATTTTACATTCTTTCCGTGTCGGGACAGATCATTATTGAGAATCGGTTATGTTACCCTCCCCCCCCCCTCCCATCCCCTGAGCACATCCGCTCCCATCCCATCCCATCCCATCCAACCCCACGCATCTCATCGCAGCCTGCCCGCCAGTCAATCAGTCAATCAGTCAGTCAGCCACTAAGCCACTAAGCCACCAACTCTGCGTGACTGGTGGACCCGTGTTCAAACGTTCACCCTTCAAGCTTCACCACTCAACATCATTCAGCCAGGTGGACGCCCGCTCCTATACATACGTAGCTATAATGACCCAACTCAGCGGCAATGGCCATAACCGGACTGACAGCAAGCCAAAGGGCCCAGATGAGTAAGCCAGCGAATCTGGTGGCGCGACCTCAGGCCTCAAGTCCTAGACGGTCGACAGCTGCGTGCAAACCTAACGAGTGAAGAGTGAATATGATCCATGTGATCCTTGTCCGATTCTCGCATAAGACGAGCATGGTGCAGCAGATCTTTGTACCTTTGAAAAGGCAAAGACGAGTACAGTACGCGGGTCATATCACACCGACACGCAAGCGGCAAAGGCACCGTCGTTTACGGAATGAATACCATCCCATTTGCAATACATACGTGGCTGCTGAATCACATTTGTGGCACCGGAACATGAATCGGGAAGAATAGACACGACACGAAATCATATATCTGAACAAGGTCAACAGCGCGGTTGTGGTGTGGCAGAAAAAGAGACCGGGCGTAATGTGCATCATGCAACTCTCGCAAACAAGCTAGGACCCACAGCATAGCCATGCTGCCTATGAAGGACGTTGAGGTGTTCAAGGGGAAACGCATTACACCATACTGTGTGAAGTACGGGAGGCTCCAAGTGTGTATTGATAGTTTGACCAGATGGAGGTAGTGAGGCGGGTCCACGGCAGTCACCGAACATTCATTTCTTCCCATAACGAGAGAGTAGGTGCGCATACGTTTCTGAAATCTTCGATATATGAAAGGCTCAACGTGAGTATCGCTATAATCGATGTTGAGCCAGGTTGAAAAAGGTAAAGGACCTTGTTAGCACGATCTTTTCCCCCAGGGACAAACTTGCATATCACAGTGGCCACTTCGAACCATCTCTTGGCTTCATCAAGGCTAGAGGCACTGTCAGCCAAACGCGGAAAGATGAGCATTAAAAAATGGCGAAGTTTCTTGTTCCGATGAGAGAACGACAGACTGTAAGCATTCTACTCCAGTGTTATACGCAGTTGCCAATAACCATTGTCGTTCGTCCGTGGGGTACGGCTTGATTTGAGTTTGTAAAAGGTGGTCAGTTTCATCGGGAACGAGAACGGGAAGCTAGGGGAACCCCAAACCTCATCGCTGCTGCTACTTCCTTCCATCACGTTCGCCGCTTGTTCGATGTACCCAATTGCTTTCACTCGATCTCCCGCCGCATTTCTTGCGAGTATAATGGTGCACACGGCACGCAGCCATCGAGCGAACCTTTCAATAGAGAACGAGCCATGGTCTAAACTGGCGCGCAGTATAGCCTGCGAGAGCATATAGCAGTGAAATTCCTCATGGATCAGCATCACGCAAGGCAGAAGTTACCTCAAGACTGCCGTAAAGGACTATTTGGGACAATTAGTCACAAGTTCTGAGGATCTGTACCATTAGACGTGCCATCGACAGGGCAGTCTTTGTCTGCCCACTGACATGCCCAAGGTCAGGTCGCATAAAAATAGGATAGTTGTGTCACCAACGAGTATGTCAGCAATGGCTTCGTAAGTCCCTATCGCCAATGGTCCCGAAACAACTGCTTCCTGCAAAAAATCATAAGTTGTGAAACTACCAAGAATAAGGGATCGTACTCCAACAATTTTACCGAGATCGCCCCATTCCTTGAGCTGTGCCAAGAACTCGGCTTCAAACACACGAAGTGTATGGATAAAGTATTGTGCCCGCTTGATATCAGCTTCGTCCTGAATCTTGCGCTGGCCAAGGATCTCAGTAATACTACTTTTACAATTCCTGATTTCCGCGGTAATGGTTCGTAATCGATCCTCCTGGAGACCATATGGACAATGTGAAAAAACAAAAAATCCAAGCGATTATGAATGTCGTGCCTTGATCGGTCCGTCCATCGTAGCGGATTCGCGAGTAAGAAAAACTTTGGGTAGCGCTCGCTGTGAGTCCTAACAAGACTTGGGAATATTTAGAGAAATCACCTCGGCCAGAGACAGAGGAGAAAGATGCATTGATGAGATGCGCATAGGCTTCTGCATCAAGATCAACAGGAGACGCCTGACAGCATATCTCCAGTAGCTGCTTTGAAATCAGCTAAGCAACATGCCGCCCAACATCGCCGCTCATCGCGCACTCACACCCTTCGTGACATCAAAAAGCTCGGATATTTGTTCCTCGCACTCTTGCCATTCAGAGCATCCCTGTACAGCACAATTGTAAGCAGCTCTCCACAACCACGAGACGTCTTTATTGATCAAAGGAAATGCCTTCTGTTCGCATGCAGATTTTGTTAGCGTTCGGGCTGTATGCGGAGGCTGAGTGGCGCTGAATCCTGGTAAGGGTGTGTGTGCATCACGTACCCGTACGGAAATGTTTGACCACGGTGTCAATCAGCGTTCGCCTTTGGAGTAGAAGATGGGTTGAGATTACAGATTAGCTTCTGCATTAGAAAGACCACAGACTTATTTGCTGTTGGCTCGGATACGAGTTTCAAGACAAGTCTTATGATACATCGGATTAATGTCAGCGCCTCTACAACGGCCTCACCGGCTGTTCCAGCACCAGCTCTGAGGGTTGAAAGTAATGCTTCCAGAACGGAAAGAAGGACCCCTTTCATCTCCAATTGGTGCGAAATTTGCGTAGCCAGCAACAGCATCTTGCGGTCGAAGCCGGGTGCCCTGTACATATCATGCAGGGCTCTGATAGCTACATTTTACAGAGGTCAGTGTACTTTCAATGACAGCGTGCACCATTCACAGAACCTTCGTCTTCTAAACCTGTTATAAAAATAAATGATAGTAATGATACAATCACACTAACACATGTATATGCAGCTGTTGCAAGAAAAAAGTGCATACGAACCTTGATGAACAGCAGTGAGAAACATGACATAATAAGTCGGCGCCTCATTGGTAGGACAACGGCGGACAACCGTGGCAGCACGCGCGTACTCGTGCTGTTCGATATAGCATAAAGCGGCTTTGCGGAAACATTTGGAAGTACTGGTGGGGCAACTAGCCTTGAATAGTTGGTGGGTGCCCGAGACGAACCAGTCCGCAGCTTCTGACCATCGCCTGGTGTTGAAATGACGTTCTCCGTACTGCCACAAAAGCTGAGGGTACAGCATACAGTGCTACATCGAGTGATCCACGAGCAAGGGACCTACAGTCAAACACGCGGTAGCAGGCACACTTGCAAGCTCAATCTCGGCTTCGCAGACGGCTGTTGGTTGCTTAATGCGGAATCTTGAGAAGCGACAACGGTCACGTACATGTGAAAGCTGTATTCAATGACTCCATTGCCCTTGTATGATCATCATCCTTAGCAGAGTGAAAAATTAAAGACAAAAGCAATCGGTCGGCATAGTCTGGATCCGTGCCGTGGAAGCGTAGTGCTTTCTCTAGACAGTACTGATTGACAGCGGTTACAAGAGCACTAAGACCCATAATAGTTATGTCTCTTAACCCTCAAACACCTGACCGGACTTACTGTTGATGGCTGAGAGTTCTTAGGTCCTGCAGTATACTGAAAACAGTATGAACAACTCAATTGCCCGCCACGAAAAATTCAATCAAAAACTGACTCTGTCACATTTGTCTCTGAAAGTTCCATGTGATCGACTATTGATTTGAATGCTGCAATCAGATGAACGGTGACTCATTTTACTTGTTTTTTCATGCGTGGTTGAAGCGGTAGCGACCAACCGTCAAGAAGGGCGGCCTCTGCCGCCTTCCGCCGTTTCAGAATTGCCAGTCTCAGCCATCGTAGTTCTTGGTACTCGGAACTTGCCTAATTGAATTCAACATGAAAAATGATGTCCTACACAGGAGGACCGCGTGTCTTACGTGATCGCTTTTGACATCTATAGCTGGCATGAGTTCCTCTAACGCAGCTTCGGCACGATCATATGACCCCGAGAGAAAATACGCTCTAGCTGTAAACTATCAGCAACCAGAACAAAAGCGTACCTCCATCAGTTGACAAACCGAGGGTTCGCAGGACCGCAACCTGACAGGACAGAGGGCGTCAGAATGAATAAACAACGGGTTCAGAGAGCCCACTTTGAGTTCCGAGATGCCGAGTCCCGCGGTATCCTCAAGCTGGTCAGCCAATGCAACAGCTTTCTGTAGCCAAGTCACTGCATCTTCTATTCTCTTTCCTTCCTGAGGTATAGGCTCCTTGAGTATGGATCTCCCAATCTGATGATATTTGATAGCGAGAAGCTCCCGCTAAAAGTCATGTAATTTTTTTAGCACACCAGTAACGTGTTCAAAGGTCAAACATACTCACAAGTTGGGGAGTGACGAGAGCAAGCCGCTGATCATCATCTATTGCCACGTGAGTTTTTCCCCATTCAGAGGAAACTGTTCCAGAACGGCCATACCTGCTATTTTTTGTGACATGAACTCCGCCACGGTATAATTACCCTCCTTCCAAGCCTGTGGGAGAACGTAACTAAATGCGAGAGCAGCGTGGAACATGCTTACCGCTTCCATTCTACTGGCGAAGTAAATAATTGTACCGCACGCGATGGCATTACGATGAGAACCACCCGAATCCTCCGCGTTCCTCAACAATTCTTCGAACTAAAGGATATAAGTATGGAAAGCGGGGCTCATGGGTAATTGATCGTAAGTATTGCTAACTACCTTTGCTGCACTTGTCAGCACACTGACCGCCGCATCGTTCTTCCCAATTTCTGATGGGTTTCATGGATAAAGGGTGGGCAAGGTTAAAACTCAGCTTCCTGCCCAAATGGCGATTATATAAATTTAGCTACCTGCAAGAATTGCACCAGTCTTGCTTGCCATTTGCAACACGTGTAGTAGTGCTACAAATGGCACGAATCATTGATTGTCATGAATTAGTGTGCTGCACGCGCGGTAACATGCAGAACGATGCTGCAAAACACGAACTTTCTATCCCTGGTTTTGATTCCAAACCAGCCTCAACGAGACGAAATCCAGCGAGTCGGACTATTCGAGGACAAAGCGATTTGATCGACAATACCATTGGGAGAGGTAGAATGTCCAGCTGGAAACTTACGCGCTGCGATGAGTGTGCGAAGCTCATCACCGGGAGTTTTGCACATTAAGCCGGATATATTCCACAGATTGACACCTTTTTTTGTAATTGATATGCGTCTCTTAATCAAGTGGACCTTCTTGTTGTTGGCACACTGGAGTCGAATGACAAACCTTCTTGATCCAATGAGTCTGCGAGTTCTATCCAGGCCTTGTTCGACCTCGGCCGCTCTTCTGAGAAAGACTCCGCTAATACAGCTACCTGATGGAGATCCTGTATCAGTGCAGGTCGATTCGGTAAGTCTGGGTCATCGAGACGCGGCTTTATCCTGATGAGCAAGTCTGAACGAGCATAGTCAAAGCAATTGACTCTGATGCAGGGGCTCGCTCCATTTGAGCATCGTACCTAGTATTGAATCATAAAATTTCTGTAGCACTGAAGGGGCCTTTCTCTTGGCTGTATTGGACATAACTTTAGACGCATACAGTCAGTGGCGACAGCGTACGCGGAGATGAAAGGGACTGTGACACATTTGTGACAGGACGCGACAAGCATGTGAGCATCTTGTGACGCGTGACTTGGGCCGACTTGCTCTGTGCTCGTGCCGCTGGCTGAACATGGACAGGGAGAATACATTTCAGAAACGAAGGCAGCTGCCACCGGATGCAGAGAATCGTGTAGTTCTGGTAAGCTACTACCTCGATATCGCTTATTACTACCTTTTTTGTCGTGACTGACCCGTGTACTCAGGAAGCCAGAAAAGAGGGTGTTTTCGCTGGGCTGACATCTGGATTAGCCTCAGGCGAGCGCTGCTTTTTTTTTATCCCATGGAATTGTCACCTATATCACGAACATCTTGTTCTCCACATTTGTTCCATTAGCCATTATAGGGTCACGCCTCATGCGGTTTAACAGAAACACCACCATCTTCTGCGGCGTTCGTGAGCATTAACCGGCAATAGCATGGCCCTGACGTGACCTGCGTTTTTTTGACTCACCACAGTGACTGGCCTCCTTTCCGGCTACCATTTCACCCAGGTGAGAGAGGACATGGGCCACACATGGAATATCCTTATCAATCATGCAACGTTGCTAATCTTCAATGATCATCTTAAAAATACTTAGGCGTTCACTGACACGGCCATCGCCCAACTGCGTGCAGAAGAAGCTCGGGTAGTTTCCGGGACAGATGGGTCCGGATTTGCTCCGGAATCGATGGCCCAGTAGCCTTGACGAATGATACAGGGAAATTCAGAGTTCGTTACAATGGTGTATGTATTCAAATGGCGCATGCCATGCCTCGGCCCCAGTTTATCACCACTTGCCCCTTCAACGTTTCTCCTCACTCCCCTTTAGCATGTCAAACATCCCATCTGCTCTCAATTGTTACCAAACCCCTAAAATCAATAATCTTTGCCCGATCTCCATTCCTGTCGCTTCTGTCATCGATCTCCTCCACAACTCCGTCTTCCAATGCCGAAATCAAGGGCTACATCATCGTGTTGCTTCCCGGCGTTCAATCTGCCCTACTCTGCGCCAGTAAGCACGGGACAAGTTGTAACTCCGCCAGGGTCTGCCCATCGTCCAGAACATTCTTAACATCTTCCTCATCGTACATTTGAGGGAAGAACCATCCCGATGTACCCTTTCACGTGTGGCGGCGCGGAGGTCTTTCAACACAAACAAACCTGCACACACCGTATTGCCACTAGTAAGACTACATAACGTGCTCTATAAGGACACGTAACCCCGAAAACTAACAGCGGGAACCGTTTTACCTCCGATTTGGTCACCCGTGGGTAATTCCATCGCCAAAGCCTGATGCATATTCTTTCGCTATCACGGATTTCTAAGGCAAGAAAGATTTCAACAGAAAAAAGACAAGGAAGCGAAGGGCGGTTGTGATAGTCAACAGACGACAGTTTCGACAGCAACGGGACCCGTGCTGCACTGCTGATAACACCGATCTAGCCTTGCACAAGGCTGACCGCCGTTCTGGTTCCAAGGAGTCACTTGGCCTCGTGTTCTAATGAGCTCAAGTCTCTCAAATTAGTTAACATAATCACAAGAACCATAATAACATCTGAAGTCTATCTCCACAAAGCAAGTTGACAAGCCTCTATTGTATCTGCCTCATCCACCGCTCCAACACACCGCACCACAGCCAAAGCCGCCGACGACTATAGACGAAGACTATTTCAAGCAAAAAAAGAAAAGAGAAAAAGTTCCATTATCACCTTTCGTCATCGCTATGTAGCATATTTATCAGTCATTCATTCACAGCATTCCGCGCCAACGAGAACAATGAATTGACCTGCCGCAAATTGACAGCTGAGAATATAAAAGTATATGTGCAAAGCATTGAGTCAATTCGGAAGCAATACACGATCCAGATCAAACCAACTATCGAACCACCAACTTTAACTGTCACCATCAACTTAGGCCACACTTGCCATGAATGACTTTTTTTTCCTACATACCTAGTTGGTTAAGCAGTGCTGCGAAGATGCCTGACAGTCTTTTTCGTACTCCATGACGGTAACATTATCCAGGCGATGCTGCAAGACTCAAGGGCAGCCAGCAGCAGCACCTATTCACACGTAGCCCATTCGGATACTCCCAGACTCAAAAGCCAACTTACCCATGGCGCATCGGTGGACCATCATCCATACGTACAATGCATGTCCCGATACGGCTCAGTCGCTCATTGGCAATTGCGCTGGCGCTTGCTGATTCTCGCTGACCCGATGGGGTACTATTGTACTTACTGAGTAAAGCATAAGCTAAGCATCCCATGCGGTGCAGGAAAAAAAAATTGCTCTGTATCTGCGCCCACACTGTTATTGCAATTGATGGTGGTGTTCGGTGATTCTCCACATCTGCCCCTCACTAGGCAGAGGCTTGAGACAACTAGCGTGGAGTGCATGACTAAACGCAGCAAGTAGTCTGGAGCAATAGATACGCCAATCAGTCGATTCATTCAACCTCACCAGCTCACGCTCACAATTTCAAATTTCTCTGAATGTGGCTTACACGTTACACGCTATCATCCCAATAGAACAAGAACGACGACCCAAAAAAAGAAAGGAAGAAAAGGAAGGAAAAAAAAGGACTGCGCACATGTCAAGCTGCGATATTCCGAAACCTATGCGCTGGGTCGGTTGGAATGTAAAACACGCACGTTACGGATTCGCCTTGAGATGACTTGACATTTTCATATGTATCTTTGATCCAATTGAGAGGGGGATGCAGACAAAGGAAAGGCCGAATGATCTATCTAGCGCTAGGGGTCATACCGATACGAACAAAGTGCTAGATAGCGCAATAAGACCGTGGCGTCGGAGGACAGGGCAAACGGGCTCATCAGGCAGCTACCTATAGTTATCTGTCAAAATATTATGTTGGTGACTATTCCAGGATCGTGTCCAAATATCACTCGTTAGCGCCCTCGCATCCCCAAGTCAATTCGCCGCTCTTACACATTCAGGTCCCTCGGGCAATAGGAACGGTACACTATATACGGAGACGTTCGCCGACGGCTATACTATACTATACACACGGGATCTACGTCACTCTAGGGTAACAGCTACATTTTAGGGAAAGGAAATGATTAGTACAATAACGCATACAATTGCTTGTATAGCTAGCTAGGCTCGCTGCAATACTCAGGCTACGTATAACCATGGGTATCTTTCTCACCTTTCAGTTTCTCTCCACGGCAGGCACGGCCAAGGTCCACAGGACTGTCAAAGAAAAAAAAAAGTGTCACAAACCACGCCTTTTCAGGCTCCAGCACCGAGAAATGCAGAGTTTGTTACAGGCTACCGTTGTTGTATGTAAGATGCATGCATTGTGATATCAATGTCGTATTATAGCATCGGCCACAGGGTCCATGGAGATGGAGAAAAGGTAGATGCAGCAGATGGATAGACAGATAGTACGTATACGGTGGATGGGTATGATGGGTGACCAGGTGGACGGACAGATTGCCTAGACTGAAATACAATGAATATGCCATAGCTGGATTAGCAGAAGTCGACCACAATGGGTAATGACAAATCACAGTACATTCATTGACAGGAACGCGGTTACGGACACACGCACACATCTGGCACAGCGCGCAACCGCACCGAGATCAGAAAAGCAGTTATGGTAAGATCGATTGATTGATGGATCCTTATAGTCATAAACGTCCACTTTTGCGTGGCATGATTATGATTTGTACAAGCCAATAACAGTATGATTAGTGTATCGCCCAGGAATCATAAGAGGAGTTAAAGTGCTGGACTAACGAACGTTTCACAAACGCAGATTAAGCGCATCTCAAAAGAGAAGAAAAAAGTCCGCAGTCGCTGATGTAAAATGTGCGTATATAGGTATATGTATGTGTGCGACGAGGGGAACAATGCATTGTACTGTATGAGTGCAAGTCTGTATGTGTATTGGATAACGTATATGAAATGAGGATGCAATGTAATGAGAATGTGCCCATTTACCCAGAGAGAAAACAATTGACATGAACGTGAGATGAAGGCAAGGGTTGGGTAAATATATCGTGGGGGAACTCGGGGAAATGCAGAATAATTAAGACGGTCAGGATTTTGCAACGGTGGGGAGTGTATCGCCGATTAATGTATGGCTGGGATGGAACTGTGTAAAGGCAACAGGAAAGAGATAGAGCGGTGTTCATAACAGTATCAATTACCATGAGAGGTAAATGGGCTTCTCCGAAAGCAATACAGTTTATTCTCGACGACTTCTAGACGCTGACGACGACCAATTAATCGGTGGGTATATCGAATAAGATCTTTGCACAGGTGTTGGGTAAAAATGGACGCCAGGAGGACCGGCATTAGCAAAAGTTGCGGATGGAATGGGGCTTTCTCCCTTCGTTTTCTGATTGCGCTGTTGCTGTGCATATGAATCATACAATGACGAAGTCGCAATTGCCGGTACTGGAGCCGTGACAACAGGAGGTTGTGACCAAACCATATCATTAAAATGTGGCAGAGAAGTTTGACCATAGTTCCTTGAAGTGAAATTGACATGCATCTCGTGAGGGCTTGTGGAAGCCGATTGAATGACCGATATGTGCGTGCGCTTAGGCGGCGCAAGGCGTTCGCCACTCTGAGACTGTTGATTATACAATTGAGGTAGATGGGGATTGGACTGAGAACACGGATGGTAGTATGCGCAAGAAGACGACGAAGCGGACGAAGCAGCTGATGCTGATATCGATGGCATCATCACCTCCGCGGACGGTGCAGGCGGCTGGTGGTACCGAAGTCGAGCTTTCCGGCGCCGCGTTTCTTCCTCATTTTCCATAGGTGAGCACGCCAAGGTATAGAAGTACAAATTCTAGAGGGGGTAGGAGGTATGCAATTAGCACAAATGTAAACTATATCGAAGCCAATGTTTAACTTACCTGCGGCGGAGCACGTCTGGCTTCATCCACAGAATAGGCCGTGATTAAAGTCTCAGGAACTACGTCCCTGGCATCAGACACCCACTCTTGCTTCCTTGGGCGCGTATTACGGGATGGTAGGATGCCTTGCGGCGAGTCTATAGTCATATCAGCGAATGACTGTAGACTCTCGAGCGGAGAATGTGACTGTGGAGCTGCAATATCAGGTCGGTAGCTCGGTGGTATTTGCAATGAGATCGCCACCGGTCTCTTCGATGGAACATGAGAATGTGACGCCGACGTTGGCGAGAAAGCTGCCTCTGCCGAGCGTTTTGAACCAGGTCGGGGTGTGGGTGAAGGAAAGCCGGCATTCGCCGGAAGCGGAAGATAGTAAGCTTGCGGTATGCTCGGCCTGACTGTTCGGGTAGGGGAGGTGGAACGAGCTCGATGTGACTGTATGCGTGTCCGCGAGCTGTAAGTACGAGATGTTGGGCCCGTAGAACTGTGTATATGCGCAATTTTTGATGATCGAAGGCGTGACTTGCGAAAATGTCGACTATCTCGTTCCTTGGTCAGAACAAGTCCCTTGAGTAGATTCAACCATGATTCATATGTTGATTTATCAACATAAAGGTTGAAATCTACACCAAGCAAAAACTCTCTCTCCATCCTGTTGATTTCTGCTAGGTCAATTCCGGATACTTCTGACCAGGTTTTATTCGTATAGGTGTTACTAAATCCGCAAACAGTGAGAAACGCGCATATATGGAGACTTGAAAGACACATACTCATCCAGAAACTTGTTCGCCATCATTAGACCAGCTACTGCTATCCGAAACTCGCTTCCAGACTGTGCAGGAGTGAATCGGTTTTTCTCCCGAAGCCGGTAAATGTAATGTAAAGACAAGACAATGACCGACTGCGACACTTGAGTGGTTTCAAGAAGTTTTCTCATGAACTGAACAAACGTTGGTGTCACCGCTAATTGCAGAGGTGCAGGGGGGACAGAACGCGACATGAAGTGAGGAGAGTTGTTGGGTGAGGGATATGATTGCTCTGCTGGTGGGGACGCGAACCAAAGGTAACAGATCATCTCGCAAGTTTTTTCTGCGATAAATTGTGACGACCGCGTTCGTGATGCATCCAGCCAGTCGACGAAATGGGCTGGTACGGGAGGTTCTGAAAATTCCGATGGCTTCATTTCAGAATCGTCACTACAAGACACATCAGATGTCTCATCTGGTATCGGAGATATTGGAGGTAGTTGTAGATGGGGAGGGTATTTGGGGGGAGACATTTCGGCAGGAGGCGTCACTGGGGAATGGATGAGGTTCACATATATGAGGAAGTGACAGAAAAACGCGCATACATGGAGGCAAGTGGCGGTCAAGTTGCGATATTGGAGGCAGAGTTAGACGAGGTTCTGGGTGGTGAAGCATTGTTCTTGTTTCAAAGGTGGACGTCATAGGAGGAGTAAGCAGCGCGTCCTGCTTTGTGTGCCGCCACGAAGACCAAGCAGAAAGGAGGTCGGGCTGCAAGGAAGGAAGGGTAGCGTTCATTGTGCATGAAGAGGGAGTTCGTGGAAGGGAAGGAGGAGTATAAAAGGCCATGGCGTAAAGGCCTGAAAATGATTTTGAAAACAGCAAGGGAAGATACGAGGGGACATAATGATATTTAAAACGGAATACGACTTGACGGACTCGGAGGAGTAAAATTGTGGACGTGGCTGCATTTTCCGCTTAGAGACAAACAGGGGATGCGGTGGATGAGCCGCGATTCAAAGATTGTACCAAGGGTTGGAACGAGGTGGAATTTGGCAAGAACACAGCGCCTCACACCACGCTTCCTAGTCTTTGCGCAGATCTTGCTTGACTTTCTTTCTCTCTTTTTCTCACTAATTTTCTGACTTTCTCTCCCGTTACCCTTTCCTTTTCAGGCTCTCGGCATCCACTTGCCGTCACTTACCCGGGGACTCCCCAGGGATTCCCCATAGCCTTACCACAAATGCTTCCCTCTTTGGACGGCTCACGTGATCTACTGGCTTGGTTCGTTGCCATTTCCGGCTTTCTTTCGCTTCAATAGATGATGATATCCTTTTGGCCCATCGTTACCGTTTACCTCCTCCGAAAACTGTCGGATTCCGTCCGCATCTTGTCTCTCCTCTGTTCCGTAAACTTCATCAATGTGCCATGTGTCCTGTCTCCCCTCTTTGCCTTCTTGTCTTCGTCTGTTCAGGGCGATTCAACCGTTACGAGTGGCGCCGTTTCACTTACCGTTAGTGAATATTTGAATGATGATGTCTATTCTCTAATTTCCCTCCCATGTCTCAATAAGAACAAATCGGATGGATCTGTCCTTGATCGTGGCTCAACTGCAAATTCTCTTTTCATTTTCTGTCATACCCGATGACATTCCCTCCACGCACCCATGCGCCGAGCGGACCCGACTTGAAATCTGCCATCAGTCAGGTTCAGATACATTTCATACAACGACGTGACAAGTCAAATAATAGTAACGTCACTCCTGTGACAAACTGCATCTTGTCACTGACTCAAGCAAACACATGCTAAGGTAGGCGACGCACCCCCTTACATAAGCGGTTCTGCTGTTTGATGGTGATGGCTTCTCCTTCACCACAACATTCTGAGTTAAGTAAATAGCACTGGGGAGGGGTCTGGATAGTGCCTAGCTTCAGTCTCCATGTGGTATTTTGGAT
>JNHW02000154.1:0-24366 GCA_001691775.3 Amanita inopinata Kibby_2008
CACTGCATCAACAAATGTTGGCGAACTGGTAAGTCTATCCCTGAAACGGAAATAAAATGCGTCAGATTGCTAAGGAATGATATGTAGCCTACCGTACATCTTGCGCGCACAATGACCCTCTACTCGGGAGATCTTTCTCTTGGAGTATTCGATCTTGTRGATCCAATATCGGCACTCGCATTAAGCCAATTCATTCTCGAAATGGCGCCTCATTTCAAGATAATATCGGAAAAGCTTAAATCTCATCCACCAGATCTCAAGCTGATATGTTGGCGTTCTGATCATGTCCAGCAGTCATTTTTGCCAGCAGGACCCTGATGAAGACAGTTTCAAACAACACATTCTGAACTGGGTTGAGAAAATTCCAAAGTATGTAATCTGAATGATGGCAATACGGTGGCCACTAATGTTCTGGTGTGCATAAATACAGAGATGCCAGCGCAACATCTTATCCAATACATTCTGAACCACACAATTTGCCTGATACAATGCCTAAAGGAACAAGCAAGCCATCTACTGGGACGCAACATGATGCAGGCAGGTATGTAGGGTCTACCTTTCCATGCTAGCAACTACAACTAAAACTTATAGTGCTGATAGTCATGGTGTTCAAGCCCAAATGGATGCTATTATATGTAAAATACAGAAAATGAATCTGGAAGTTATGTCAAACATGGGATGCTCAGAGTGAGAATCTATTTTACATCTTTAACATCACATATCTGACTACGGTTGTTCACAGCTTCTGCAAAGGAAAAGATGCATCAATATTTGATTATGCAAGTGTAGAAGCATGGCTAGCTGCCAGGAAGGTTTACAGAGTGCCTGCTTTGGAGGATGATGGGACATTACAAGGCTATAATGAAATGATCCAGCTTTTCAGAAAGCTTACAGGGCCTTGTCAAGTCTCCAAATGGACAGATCTGGTATGATCCTTTTTTTTCATTGATTCTTGGTTAGCTGATATGCAAGAAGAATGTACTACCAGATGCTGATGGCTGTCTCAAAGGACTCAGGACTCAGTTCTTTGAAGATTACAAGAATGAAGATCATTCTCAGCAAAAAGAACTTGGTAACACAGCTATTGCTATCATTGAAAACAGGTTTTCAGCTCTCCTGGGTGCTTCTGCTACTGGTTGCACCTCACTCAAAGCTATAAGTTATCATGAGGTCTATGAAATGGAAACATGCAATCCCTGGGATACTCTGCTGACCACTTTTTGCATAAGTTCTAATGCTGTTATTTCATCCCCTCATGAGTCAGAGCCCTTTGAAACCAACCAGCAAAGGACATATCCAGAGTCATTGAAGCACTGGCCCTTCAAGAACCCACCACTGGCAAATGTGATGCCATTGTTGTCTATCCCATTTGTCACCTATCACCATCAGAGGGGAATGCCACATTCCTACAGGAATATCCACTTATTAAAGGTACCAAGGCCAATCCATTGGGGAAAACAAAAATGCCACTGGAAATGACGATAGAGGAAAACGTAACTCCTAAACCCCTGAAACACACCGAAGTCGCAGCCCTGGGAACGTACAATACCTTGTTACCTACCTTGGTCGTGGAATACAAGAAGGATGACGCACAAGAGCAGCAGGCACGGCACCAGGCTACCCTATATTGCATATCAGCGGTGACTTTTCTATCTGACGCACTGAATATCTACGATTATCCGGTATTTGGTCTAGTGGGAACTGGGCAACGTGGATTGGTCTTCATGGCATGGAGATCATCGAAAAACTCCAATGTATGTCTTTTATTGAACGGCAACTCAGCTAAATAATTGGCCAATTTTTAGGTGTATCTCATCGATCCCAAGAACGGTCAGGAGTTTGATATATGCAAGCCGCTTGAAGCCTTCTGGTTCATAGCATTTTTAATACAAATGATGTTCCACTATGAGGAAAAGGTATTTCCGGACCTTCGCAAGAGATACGGAAAGAGTTGGATACCAACATTTGAAATACCATGGACGAAGGATGCACAAAACAAGGAGTTTAAGAACAGTGCTGAAACAGTGCAAGAAAGTGGAAAGGAAGACGACTATGAAGCCAAGGCTGTATAGAATAAAGAATGTACTTGTATATCCGTGTACTATACCCGAGGAACGAGAACGAATCATCTGCTATGTTTCATCGATACATGTTGGCAAGTTGAGATTCCAACTCATGTAGGATTCGCGTGTGGAAACGGATGGGAGCGTACTGAGCTGCGCTTGAAGGGCGCCATTAATTGTAAGCGCTTGTTCGCATATCGTATTCGCTTTGGCTTGCCAGGATTTTTACAGGAAATGTCCCCGCTTATCTTTGCCCTTCATTGCGCCGCTTAGGCAACCATTTGGTGAGTATAAGAGAACCACATAGTACGACAAGTCAAATAGGACTATTTGGAGCAATGTCATTCTCACCTCACTATCCCCGTATGGCCTTGATAAACGCATTAATGGACTGCCCGCCGATACACAGTCCAAGGGTTATTCAAACTGGCAAAAAATGGATTTCCTCGTTCTGCATTATATCCTACGTTATATCGACGACAAGGAACAGAAATCTGTAGAAAACACGTACACCGCGAGGGACTGCTGGGATGCCCTGAGGGCGCGACATACCAACGGAGGACCGGCGCACCAACTAAAGCTGCTCTTTCGCGCTTTGGCGACCCCCTGCACCAAGGACACACCTCTCCCCGAAACAGTTGCAATCATACGAAATCTATTACAGCAGGCATACGCGTTTGGGCCAGTCTCCTGCGACACGATGCAGATCCTCGCTATCATCCTGTCGCTCAGAGAGTTCCCTTCCATGCGTTTCTTCATCTATCATACCTTTGCTCAGTCGACAGAAGCCAAGCCTTTCACAGCGGACGATGTTGTCAGATTCTACCATTTCTGGACCGTTGGGGACGCAAAAGAGGGGCATGTTGTTCTGCGGCAATTGCAACAAAAGTGGACATACTGTGCGGTACTGCGTCTTTCCTGGAGGAGGGATGGCAGGAAAAACGATCAAAGAAGCCAAACAGGCACGTAGAGAGGCAGGAACTTGGTAACGCGTTCAGCTCAAGATACTGATGGCCGAGTGTTAATCGCTTGTTTTGAATGCTGAAGGTGACGCTTGAAACGTTCGTGGCAGATATATATATAAGTACCAGTCAGGATTCTAATAAACCGACTTGATTCCACTTTCTTGATGACTGCATGTTCAGGTCGATGACATGTTGGCTGTCGGTGAATTCATCGCAGCTTGACCATTATGTTTGTTTATGTCAACCAGCGTCAACTGATGTCGTGTTCAGGACCCCATCTGCTGCAGGCGTGTCTAAGACGCGATCTACCGCAGCCAGGTGGTTGAACAAACGCGCGTGGAAGACAACTCCACTTAACACTTACTGCCCAAAGCAAGTAGTCCAATCAAACCACACGTAGACTGAACGGGTTGAATGCGTCTTTTGTTGCCCAAACCAATGCCAATTGATGATACTCTACATAAATGCCTAAGTCATGCTGGTAATGCAAGTGATGCAAATGTGCGAATGCGTCTCTAAAGTGTGCAGTCTTAAATGCGATGCCATAACTCATATAACAAACAACAAGAAAATTGCATGGAGGTTCCTGTCCATCGATGAGGTGTGTAGAAATTGAGTGAAGAAACAAAAATTGAGAGAATGAAAGGGGAGATAAATAAAAAGGGATAAATACCAAGAACCAATGCGTATGCGAAAAAAAAGAGGAAAAAATTGAACGAAAGCTCGCCTTCAGTTTTGTGGCCGAAGAAGGGAAAAAAGGCGAAGAAGGCGTGTGATGCCTTGGCGGTAAATCCGGTCCAGAGAAAGGAATTCGAAATTCCTCAGACCCACTGAATTTTAAACGACTCCCAAGGTCCCGATGTTTCCTGCGAGTTTTGCGTTACCCCTACTGGCGCCTCCACTCAACGAGCCCAACCACTTTCTAGCTTCGATCGGAGCCCTCACGACTTTCTGCAAGCCTGAAATGCCTCCGCTCATGCCCAAGAGGTTCGGCAGCCATCCCGACCTTCTCCGAGTGCCTCCCTGTCTCGGTAGCGTACGACCTCTCTGGTGTTTTCTCTTCCAGTCTCCACTCCCTTCTGTGTTATACTTCATGTGGCGCCCATCAGCATTTTGAACAGGACAGGGATCCAACTGCACAGCGTCCATGATACGAGAGCCAGAAGGTAGATCCTTCTGTGACGAGTTGGGGGTATGTTTCCTCTCGGGAGTCACCAACCCTCCCATCCTGGTCCATCCATTAACGGTCCAACGGCGGTTTCGGGCCGGAGCTGGGGGAGCACCGGTTGAAATTGGGGGTGGAAAGGGAGGCAAGGCGGACGATGCGGCTGATGAACAAGTCGTCGCTTTTGATTCGCGTTCTGTGTCTGTCGGGGAGTTCTGGGATGGAGAGTCAGTGCGTTTTGGAGCGGTTTGTGATGGGGATAGTAGTATTGAAGACGACGCTCCTCCGGAAGTGGGTAGCGGTGATTGCTCAGGCGTAGCTGAGATGGCTTCTGCTGCCGCTGTAAGGGTTGGAAGCACAACCTGTGGGCGTAGTTCTCCACTCGGTCTGTAGAAAATGGATTCAATAGGTACGGATGCTCGTCTTGGATGTGCCGAGGCAAATGGAGCATCCCTACTCCTGCGTTGTTGAGGAGCAGGTACTGTTCCTGCACGGATGGGGGTGCGGCCTCTGACGGAAAGCAAACGCCTCGGTGAGCTTTTTCCTCCTGTAGGAGGTGGTGTTGGTAGCGGGATAGTGAACGGCCCCAGGCACGAGAGCGGCGGGGCTTCAAATGAGATTGTGGCTGATTGCATCGCTGGCGGCGATCGAGGGCTTTTCGCCGACGCTGCTGAATCGACTGTATGTGTAGGATGCGACGGCGTTTGAGGTGTAGGCGAACCTGCTCTGGAGAGGAACCACATGGGATTAAAGAGCCCTGCAGGCCGCCCGGATTTAGGTTGGGGAAGAAACTTTGCTTCGTGCCTCTCGGGTTGTTCTTCCGGTGGAGACTGAGCATGGAAAAGTCGCTGGGGCTCAAGTCGTTGCTCTTGTACCTCTGGGCGTTCGAGTGAAAGCTCGCTGGGAGGCGATTCTGGAGCAATCCTTGAAGACAAACAGGTACCATCGTCGCTCGTCAACAATTTTGCATGGTCATCAACGGTAAATGTGGGCTGACTTTCTCCTCTTTCCCCTTCTTTAGCTCTGAAAACTCTCACATCACTCTCACTTGCATCGGACTCATCCGCCGACTCCTGTTGAATCATCTCCATGGCATTCTCTTCCGGAGATGGTGCATTCGACCGTTGAAAGTTAGAGTATGGGCTTCTGACTCCACCTGTTTTCATAGAAGCCGTGCCAAGCGCATTGCTCAAGTTATTCGTTGTGTCGATAAATGATACCCTCCGTTTCTCGAGCTCCTTGCCAAGATCCGAAGCTGACCATTTACCACGCAACTGGGACCTTGCTGCAGAAGATACAGAATAACGTGAGGGTGAAGAGGTTCCGGAGCCAGAGACACGCGTTGGAGAGTTGGAGTGCCAGGCGACGCCAGGTGTTGAGGGTGAAGCCATATCAGCGTCCCTAACCGATGTCAACGATGGCGAGACATGTGTATTGGCTGGCGTGACTGACGAAGAGTCTCCCTGAGAAGAGCTTTGCGTAGAAACCGGGATGCATAAAGGTTCACGAGGACTTTTTGGACTGTGGATAGTCGACGTGTTGGCAGGATAATAAATAGATGATGAAGAATAAGCATCGTACTCGTTAGCAGTTTGCATTGTTCTTGAACTCCCTGAAGACACCGAGGCCATGCTCGAATTTTCTTCATCGTCCTCAGGCAAATAATAACCCTGCACCGGCGTACCCTCCCTCAACGCATCCAGATGCATGTTGAGCGTCAAACCGTATTTTTTCTCTGTGATCTTGTCATCTGCTAAGTGATGCTGGAAAGCAGAAAAGACAAATTCAATCTTTTCCGGTTGTGCGACGTGGATATGTGGCTCGCGGGGAATGTCAACGACATCCCCGTGTTCGATGTCAAAGTCAATATTTGGTGAGTAGTCGTATACTGACTTGCGAAGAGGTGATGATGGAGCCACGGAAGAACCGCATCCCCACGTAGCCTTCGAGGATGTGAAGTCCGTCCAGGGCACACCCATTGATGACATATCATCTTCATCATCGAGTCCGACCATTTCTGAAGGTGACCGGCTTGCAAAGACGATCTCGGACGTGTCGGAATCAGCACTCCATTGCGATGTATCCGTTACCACCTGGGCAAGCATAGATTTTGTCGAACGAGGAGGCAGCCCAGCGAGCGAATCTGCAATAGCCTTGCTTTCTTTGCTGCTCGCTTCCTCATAATCGTCACTGCTGCTGCTGCTGCTGCTATCATCCACCGCATATACGCCCGTTTTGTGGCGCCATTCATCAACTGCATATTCGTCTACTTCATTCACAGCTTCCTCATCTTCTTCGTCACTCGAGTCAAGGTCCATTCCAGCTTCCCACGGACACCGAGCCATACTGCCTTCAAACACCACACCTTCACAGTAGAACGTGTCCAGCCCCTCTACTGCCCGGCGGACTTCCGGAAGTCCGATACGTGTACGCCAGTTGACGTCTAGCATCCGCATCAAAAGTTCGTTTGCAGCGCGGGACACGGGCAATACGCTCGGCAAGAACGTCAAAGGGTCATGCAGGTAGGCCTGGAACGTGGGGTCCGTTGAGGTTGCAGATTTCCATGGGTTCCGGCCCGTGGCCAAGTTGAGGAGGACAATACCGAGTGACCAAACGTCATTTGCCTGCGGTGAATAATAACCATCTGGCGCAAAGTCTCCACCTTGACATTCTGTAATTAATAAAATATAATATGAAATTAATACTTTTTTATAAAGGCACTGAGTAATGATAACGAGGCATTACATACCAGGACTCATGTGGTACACGCTGCCTGTCCTGAACTCGTCACTCATCTTCTCCGTTGTCGCAAGGCCGAAATCTGTGATTGCCACTCTAAGGCCACCATCAAAGCATAGTACGTTTTCAGGTTTCAGATCCCTGTGGTAAATGCCTAACAGGTGGCAATACTCCACGGCGTCCAGTAGTTGCAAGAAGATGTGCTTAATCAGCGCATCGTTTCCGAGATATCTGCAATTCCGTAAGATCTGCGTGAATAGATCGTGGTCTGGTGCATAGTCCAGGATGATGTAAGTAATGTTCTGCTGTTCAATTACGCGATGAAGCGTAACGACTCCCGGGTGCACCGAGGCGAGTTGGTGCAAGGCGATCTCGCGGATGTGGATGTGCCTCTGCCTAGAACTCGCATTTGGGGGTGAGATCAGACACTTGACGGCGTACGACTTTAGGTGACCCGTCAATGAAAGAGGGTCAATGTCGATGGCCCGGTATACGACGCCGTACCCGCCGACGCCGAGGACTTCAACAAGCTCCAGGGAATGTCCGTCGATAAGAGTTCCAAGAGGAGGGTGGACGGGTGTGAGAGCGGCGTTGGCGCATTTGCTGAGAGACATCTTCACGAGTTGGGTAGAGGAGGCGGGAAAGGCGAAAGGGCTGCTGTGGCTGCGGAAGAAGAATAATAAAATGCGGAAGAGAAAATGTAAAGGCGGAAAACTCGTGAAGAGAAACCAGGCCGTTCAATCAACAGACAGACAATGGGGAGGAGGGATGGAGTCGGAAGGCTAAGAAGCAATAAGCGCATGGCTTATGTATGCTCGGAAAGGCGCAAACAGATAGTAAAATGCGTAGGCAGAGCGTGATTGACGTCCCTGATTCGTGAGGCTTCCACGAGGCTGATGTCACTTTTCAGACATCCATAAGCGTCCCGTCGATTTTTGCCGATGGTATTGATACAAATTTGGTGGCCAAAAATGGTTTTGTATTTAAGTTGACGCTTCCGGAGCACCCGCAATTGTGGGAGTTTTTCTCTGCGCCCCTCTGTGTGTGTGGAAGAATAGACAGAATGAGAGTGGAGCTCTGCATATCACCACGCGATAGATCTTTAACTCGATGAACGAGGCAGATTTCTGGAACACTGTGCGGATAAACAAGATCAGGGAACTCCACGTCTTTTCCTACGTACCTTTGACAAGAGTGGCGGATGTGACTGACTGAGAATCAGCACAAAGGGAGCTGGCTTACGGCAGTTGAGCGTGTTCAAAGCCACCCAACCCTACCCTTGGATCTTTCACCGTTGCGGCGGGGATAAATAAACGTCACTCGCTTCTGTCAGAAACTGTGTAGAATGTAGGCTGTATTGAGAGACAATGGCCGAGGAGAGGACTGAACGTGTTTTTGAATCAGCTGTGTACGTCCATGACTGTACAGCCATAGGACCAACTATAAGGATATAAGATGGACGAAGAAGATCCATTAGGTTTCAGATCTGATGGATGAAGCTCATCAACGTGTAAGTAGATGCGATATCTGTAGATGATCGCTCTACAAACATTTGCCCGAAAACCACGAATAACGAATGATCCGTCAGTGCACGCATTCTCCTGAGCGTTGAGAACGGGTGTTGAGACTCACGACAGCGGGCAACATGAGTTCGGGCAGTGCACGCTATTCAGCCCTTGCGAATGCAGAGATGGTGAGCAGGTCGGAACACAGAGTTGCCGAAACATCCGACCACGAGGTCCGAGTCACGTGCATCAACGCGTGAGAGACAACACGCGGTACCATCACGTGACTTATTTCCGATTTAAGTTAGAATTTGTTGGAAAGTGACGCTGCAAAGCTTTCAATCGATTTCTTCATCCTCCCGCCACTCCTCCTCCTCCTCGCCGCCGTCGCTGCTGCCGCCAGTCGAGCTCGACGCGGTCATACGGGCTCTGTTGCTTGACTTTTTTTTTTTTTTTGCTACAGCCGTTGACCAGATCTTGTTTTCTGTTATACTTGTCTGCTCACAGTCCTTAAATCATCCACGATGCCACCCGTTTTGCGGTCATTCACAGTATTTCAGGATTCTCCTCCTGCCGAGGAAACCGCCGCGCCGAAGCAGACTAAATCAACGATGCCGTTGAAACGAGTCACGCGCTCCTCGTCATCTAATCTGGAGAACCTTGGTCTTGTGCACAGCGCTACCCTTACGGTTCCAGACAAAGAGAACCTTCATCCGGTGACAGGCGAACGTGCCAGTCTAGGTGGTCTCGACAAGAAGCGGAAAGACGGGTCTCACGTACTTGTGACAAAACTACATAACCCACCACCAAAACCAGCACCGGGGAAGAAGCACAAGAAGGAGCTAAGTATTGTGCTGAAGGATGAAGGTTCACCTACAAAGAAGCGCAAGGCTTCCGTCCTTTCTGCATCCAAGTCTACCGGTACTGCTGGTCAAAAATTGCCAAAGACAAAAGCAGTGACTTTGGCGAAGGAGGGGAAAATGACTGGAGGAACGAGGAAGAGCGCCCCTGGTAGGCGCACTACGACGCGTACCCGTACCATCTCCTCTCTGCCCAAAGTCGCTGAGGAAGACTCTGTATTCAATACCCGAAAGGAGGAAGAGAAAACGGAAAAACCCGTACCGTCGCAACTATCACAGGCGGATATCGATTCTCGATGTTACGAGTTGACAGTGAAGCCTCTCGCTGATGTTTCGCAAGCTTACGAGGATACCTCGGTCTTCCAGGATATCAACACGAACGAGGACAAGCCTAAATTTCAAACAGTCAAGGTACCTACATATGCTTTCCACGAGATGTCCATGCTCACCCATCCCCAATAAGGAATCTTCCGTAGAACCTGAGATTCGAGATTACTACGCGCCAGCTATAGCCAGTTCAACGAACGCACAGCTAGGCTCTTCCCGCAAATCGCCGTTTGAGGAGCCAACGGGATCGGCCAAAACGTTTTCAACTCCAGAAAGGAAAGCTATATATTCGACATTTACCTTTTCCTCCCCTTCACCTTCAGGTGCAAGATTCAGCAAGACTACGCGTGCAGGGAGCGTCCCTCGCCTAGAATTCGCATAACAAAGACTTTGGTCCTGTGACCTGCGAATAGCACACACGTGCTGGTAGCATGTTCTCTTTCCTTCTGTCATTTTCGACAAAACGCGATCGACCTTGCCACAAATGCTTCGCAACTTCCGCGCGACGCCTCGCCAACTCTCATCCTTCAACTCCCGCTGCTAAAACATTTACTCACATTTATATACGCCGTTAATCTCTCTACGCACCGTCTACGCACGCGCTGCACGATTCTGCTTCATCCAGCTTCAACACGTATCTTCTCATACTACCTTTCATGTTCTTCCTATGCATTGCATTAAGACGCAAGTTATTCACCCCAATGCACACATGCACGCATTCAAGCATACCACCCGGCTCAAGTCACTTGACGGCCACTTTTTGCCTGTTGGTCGTTTCACAACGCATTACCTGTACGCAGCATGCATTTTCACCCAATTGCATTGATCTTCTTCACCTATCTATGAATCCATCTAGTTTTGGATCTTTTGCTTTCAATACAGTAACCATGTACATAGCCTTGTTTTATTAGTATATACTTTATATATTTTACCCCGAATCCCCCATCGTGTCAAAGTACAGGAAACCATCCATTGCGGCTTCCATCTCATTTCGTCGGCATGGACGGGATGGGAAAATTTTGCGGCGTCTAGTGGTGAGTCGTCTGTGGGCTGTGGCTTGACTTGTTTTTTTTAACACATAAAATTATTGAATAGTGATGGAGTGTGATTTCTCCAAGTTGGAGATGCGGTTTGTTTCTTTTATCTAATCTCACGCCGCCGCCGCCATCATCAAATGATGGGTACGTCATTGAAACTACCATTTAAAGCATCCTCAGCCGTTCACTCAATCACGGGTCCAACACCAAGCACGTTCAATGCAATTCTGACCTCTGTTTTTTCTCTACGTAGGACCTAGGAACCGAGGACATTCAGCAGGCACCAACGTCACCCGCCAAATCGTTTATATGCAGAAACTGTCGGCACCAAGATTCTGACCAGCGCGCTTATCTCGCTTGTGGTAACATAAGCGTATGAAATGATTTGGCCTATCTTTCTCCACAGTCCTGTCTATAAGGAGAGATAGTGGAGACGTTGCCACGGTAAAGCCGATGACCAAAGGAGAGAACACGGTCCAAGTAGGGTAACCAGTTCAAGAGTCAAATATATACTGCAGGCAAAGTGGAGAGAAAAATCCCATCCCTCCCTTCCCCCTTGCTCACTGTACACTGGTGGACAAGGGCGTTTATCTGGCACCATCCTGAAATCGTTGTAAAGTCATCGCTCGTAGGAGGAGAGCCAGTCGATATCTGCTGCTATCCAACTCTGATCAGGAAGCTCGCTCACACGGGGTTGGCAAACCATGGGATTGCTGGAGAGGTTTGAAGTAAAAAGGGCACCAGGCCTGACCTACACGCAACAATTTCTATCAGTGAGTGCCTGAATCCAATTAACTCATCACCCCATCCCTCTTGCTGTTACAACCGTTCCTGGACTATGACTCGATTGGCTCAAGTTCGACCATCTTATTACAGAATGAAGATCTTGCGCCTGTACCACCAGAGAAAAGGAAGTGGAGTATGCGCAACTTTGTATTCTTGTAAGCCAATACGAGACAGGATGACTAAGAACACTCGTATAACGCTTTCGTAGTTGGATTGCGGACTCGTTCAACGTTAATACGTGAGTCACGGTACCTCTCAAACGCTGAAACAGCAAAGTGCTAACGTTACGCTTGTCTCATGCAGATGGATGATCGTATCGTCGATGATCCAGCTAGGGCTGTCCTGGTGGCAAGCATGGATCTGCGTTTGGATTGGTTACTCCTTTGTCGGACCGTTCATCGTCATGAATGCCCGCCCAGGCGCTATTTTCCATGTCACGTTTCCAGTCGTGGCACGCACAAGCTTTGGGTTGTTCGGAAGCCTCTGGTGCACGTTTAACCGTGGTGCTATGGCCTGGTAAGGATCTCGCGCTAGTCTGTGACACGTCGAAAAATGACGTACTCCCGTTCATTGATTAGCATCTGGTATGGTGTACAAGCAAGCATTGGAGGCGACTGCGTCAAGGTCATGTTAAGAGCTATGTGGCCAAGTGTGAACGATATTCGTGAGTCGATCTTACTCACTCGAGTTCAACCTCCAAATGCACGGCTAATGCAATAAATCTTTAATAGCAAATCACCTGCCACCCTCGTCTGGGACCACAACACGCGACTTTATGTGCTTCTTCCTCTTTTGGCTGCTGTCGCTTCCAGCCATCTGGTTCCCCATTCACCAAATGTGTGTACCACGCGAGATTTGCTTTCATGTCGCACCTCCGACTTTGGAGCTTACCACACGACGCAAACAGCCGTCACCTTTTCACGGTTAAAGCCGTAGTCGCTCCAGCAGCTGGAATCGTATTCTTCATCTGGTGCATCGTCAAAGCGAAAGGGGTTGGACCTATCATCTCTCAGCCAGCTGCCGTCCATGGGTCTGATTTGGGATGGGCCATGGTCACCAGCATCATGTCATCTATCAGCAACATGGCCACCCTCATCACGTAAGTCGTCTCCTTCCTTATATTCCCAAACTGTTAACCACTGAATTTCTCGCGCGAAACAGTAATGCTCCCGATTTTGCCTCCCGAGCAACGACTCCCTCTGCCGCCTTTCTTCCTCAACTGTTCTCTGTCCCGCTCACGTTTTCGCTCGTGAGTTTTGTGGGTATCATTGTCAGTTCGTCATCGAAGGCGATCTACGGAGAGGCTATCTGGTCTCCCATTGACCTGTTGGACAGATTTTTAGACGGAAAGCCATCTGGCGCTACAAGATTCGGGGTATGGCATCTTTCTCCATTCCTAGTTGTCGTTGACGTTCAATGCTTCTTTTGCATTTGCAGGTATGGTTCATTGCAGCGTCGTTTATAATCGCACAGGTGCGTATATACGGCGTTCTGTAGATTTTCAGCCTAAAAGAGACATACATCGTTCGTTTCCTATAGCTAGGGTCCGTGTTAATCCTTGTTGTATCTATGCCTGCTGACCGGTGACCGCCCTTTCTCTCCAGTACCAATATCTCAGCCAACACTGTCAGCGCCGGATGCGATCTCACTGCTCTCATGCCCCGTTACATCGTACGTACCCACTTGAAAAATGTTTATCCTACCCACTCCCATCTCACTGTACGAACGCAAACGTAGAACATCAGGCGAGGAGGCTACCTCGCTGCCATCGTCGGAATCTGCATGTTGCCTTGGAACCTGCTCAAAGACAGTAACCGATTTACATCCTACCTCTCCGCCTACTCCGTCTTTTTGAGTTCTATCGCGGGCGTCATGGTCAGCGCTATAACTCCTTCCTCCCTCCTATCACCCAGAGATTCATCGTGCTCATTTAATATTTGATAGATCACTGAATACTTTTTAATCAGAAGAGGTCATTACCGAGTGGCCGATCTCTACGACGCTAGAAGGGACGGGTGGTACTGGTACACCTTCGGTATCAACTTCCGGTACGCTGCCATCGCGATCGTGCACACTCGATTATCCCTTTTTTTGATTCGCACCCAACAGAGCATACGCAGCGTATATCGCTGGGATCCTCATCAACGTCGTCGGTTTTGCCGGTGCCAGTACGTTTCTCATTCCTTCCACCCTACTAGCACAAAAAAAACAATCCTTATCAAAATCTCTTTTAAAGCTGGACGAACGGTTCCGATAGTGGCAACGCGCATCTACCAAATGTCTTTCTTTACCGGCTTTGGAGTGTCTTCCATCATCTACTTGCTGCTCAACCGTCTGTTCCCCGTGGTTGGCAAGATGGCAGAGTTTGAGGAGGTTGATTTGACCGCTTATGACGAGGCTCAAGGTTCGGATGCTGAAAGCAGCAGGGCCAGGATGTCCTGGGCGGGAAGTGAAGAAAATCCAGAGGACGAAGAGGACAATAAGGTGAAGGACCCTGCAGCGGTTACAATTGCGGCCATCTAAGGCCTTAATGATTCGCCTGGTAATTAACGGTGTTTGTAAGTGTGCGGACGTCCAGGGACACGCAACGCAGTATGACCATTTTAGATACCATATGTACATCAACTGGAGGAGTTAGCACGTAGTGTACGAAATACAACATGTAACTGCGTATATACGATGCTTGCAGAGACGATAACTCACCAAAAACTTTCAAGCAATATTGGCCTCGACATCAAGTACTGCCTCAGTCACATCAGGATCCTTCCTCACCTCAGACCCTCTTACGCTGATCCCACCAACAGCTCTCAGCACCGTATCCATCTCCGCCTTGGTAATCTCCGCTGTATCTGTCTTGGTAACTTGTGCTGCTCCATCGGAAGCCGGTTCGGGCACAATCCTCAACCTTTTTCCCTTTGTATCCTCCGCGTAGTTCTCGTAAAAGTTGCTGACATCTCTTAACCCTCTTCTCATTCTTGTGACATATCGCACCTGTCCTTCGGCGGTAATCACCTCTTCGAGTTGCTCCTCATCCTCACCATCCTCACCTCTTCTCCCTGGCCCATCCCAAAAGTGGTACGCTTGACTGACGACGCCATATGATGTGGGAACTACTTCAAGCAGATCTCCACGAGCGATTTCTATAGCGGGTATTTCAGACGGGGGAAGTCCAATGAGATATGCCAGGAGGCAGCGGATCACGGATGCGTGTCCAATGATCAACAGATCTTCTTTTTCACGCTCGAGTTCAATAAGAATCGGTTCGATACGGACTGGGCACGAACGAAAATGTCATCAATGTGACCGTAACAGGGATGAATAGCCTTACCGCTCAGGTCGTGATAACTTTCCGCCCTGGGCACCCTGTAACTATAGGGGTCCTTGACGAATCTATCCCAATCCTCAGGGTAGTACCTCTTCGCCAGGTCCGGAGTCAGTCCGTCCCAAATTCCCGGGTTTATCTCCAACATCTGAGTTTTTTCCACCACTTTGATATTCAACAGAGGCGAAGCGACTGTAGCTGGGTTCGCAGAAGCCAGGGGTGGGAGAGGAGGCGTTGAGAAAGGTGTAGGTGGTGTAGCGGGATGAGACAGAAGAGCTACTGATGGCGTCGAGAACGATGACAACATCGGTGCTGGGGCATTAGCGTGCACTGGGACTGGAGCTTCAATGGGAGTGGACACAGCTAAAGGGGAGGGAACGGCAGGTACGGTGGAAGACACGGTGATCGTGGGATGGTGCGCTGTAGATGCAGGCGCAGAAGTTTGGACTGGCTCTGGGTTTACATTCACCATCAGCGAGGCTTGAGCTGCTGCTAGGAATGGCCATGCCGTGTGGTGTGCTCGCCGACGTGTCGAGGTCCAGATCTGTTGCAGCACAATATGTAAAAATTGTTCACAATCGAGAGGTGCAGTTTACATACGACCAACTTGCGCTCGCATGGGTTCAACCCTCTTGTTTCAAGGTTCTCCGCTCTACGTTCCAGCAAAAAATCTTTCAACTTCTCCGCGTAATCCCAACCAGCCGGTGAGAGATCGGAATCAGCTTTGTAAGAATGCTCTAGCAGTGATTGACCAGACTATGTAGGATAGAAATCAGTGGCGCATAGCGAGATCATTACAGTAGAGCACTCACTCTGGCGAAGTATATTGTCCTATATCTGTTATGGATATTCATGAGGAAGAAGACAATTCTACTCTGATAACGATATTCAGCACATGCATAGCTAACGCAGGTGCAATGCGCTATTCACCTGTAGATATCCCTTGATGTTCTAATTCATAGTCAATGCCCGATGTTGCCACACATGAGCGATGGGATACTAACGTTCACTTCGATCTTCTCTCCAACCTGGGTGATTCCGGTGTGAAAACCGTGCATACACACACTCATGGCAGCGCTGACGCACATTAATGATCTTGATGAACGGCCACTCCGTCTCTTCGACAGTCTCATAGTGGAGCTCATGATCTCGGATTCTCAGGTAATAATCTTGAACGGCCTTGTCTGGATCCCAACCACGATACTGATGACAATAAACGTAAGAAAAACAGCGTTCAATTGACCCACAAACAATGTCCTACGTACATCAGGAGACGATATCTTGACATTCCTGATATTCGTCTCAATTATCTCTTTATTGTCGCAAAGGGACTCTAACGAATAGCATACAGTCACCATCAGGATGTCAACGAACATGGAGAGAAACACACCGAGGTAAATAACATGAATGCCCTTTTTATCGAATTTCTCAGCCAATGCTTCTCTCGCAGCTCTCGAGCCATTATTAGCGTCGTAGATGACCACTTGTCCTCCACCTTCGAAAAAGTTCCATATAAGTTTCTCACATCCTTCAGACACCCTTTGCCGAAGTGCCACCGTTTCCGCACTCTTTTCTCCTACAGCAAAGAGAACAAATCGTGAGTTGATGCCATGAAGAGGTTGATGTTGATATATGCGCCATGCAATGTTGCCCACCTAGCGTGAAATAGTCCTTTGGAAGTTTTTGTGCACCGCCGAGAGTCTTGCGTCTATAATCTCCAAGAGACACGACCTGTATCTTGACGCCGGTCCATCGGAGGTACCGTTCCAGTGAACGAGAGATGTGGGTCTTTCCGCGCGCAGGAAGGCCTACAGTCAATATGAGGATCTTTCCTGCATGGAAAAGCAGCCCGGATGCTGTCGTGTACAGCGGTGCAACCATAGCGTCTGCGACAGACGGGGTTAACTGTTCAGGAACAGAGCGAAATGACTCGAGTTGAGTGGATGCAGCAAAAGGAACGATTTGGGACTCAGATAGATAAGATTATGAGTATTAGCCGAGTGTAACTGAATATAGAACTAGATCAAAATAAGGCTTGCATAATGTAAAACAGCACAGTTAGCGTAGCACGACAAACAGCAATTAAATCAGTACCAAAGGAGGAGAGAGAGAGAGAGAGAAAAAGAGATGGCAGCAGTACAAATGAGAAGTAAAGTGTGGTATCCAGACGGTTGGGGTCAGAGATCGTTGTCAGCTTCTGCCCTATATTCATCCATCTCCCTGTCTAATTGCTCTTTTGACGCAGCTCGGTGGGTGTGATGACCCGGAACAGATCCCTCCATCCGCTTTTTCAGTCTCTTTGGTCCCTTTTTCTGTCGGATACGACGTGGAGGTACCGGTGTCGCAGACGCAGTTGTTGCGGCAACCGGTGGCATTCGAACCGGTAACGGGCGTGCAGTTTGCCTGAAAAAAGAAGCATTACGTTGACATGATAAAGAGTGCAGAGAGGATTGTTAGGCATACGCTGGTACAGCAGACTTCACCAATGGTACTGCGGACACCACGGGTTCGGCCAACCCAGGCACTTGGGCAATTCTGTTAAGGAGGGACGGTTGTGTGGGGGCCATCGTAACCGCCACTTCACCAGGCGTTCCGTCATACACGATCTCAATCTTTAGTGGTCTGCCTGTCAACAAACGTCAGTGTAAGCACCCGCATAGAACCACATGTCAACTCGAAGAAGGAAAGTGGGAAAAGGAAAAAGGAAAACAACATGTCAATCATGCTCTGAAATCCTGATGCGTCATTCGAGATGGGGAAAGACAACCCACGTCCATCGACAATCTTTCCATCGTACTTGGTTCTGGCAATCGCCGCATCTCCAGCCCTTTGAAAAGTGACCACCGCCATCCCCTTTGATCTCCCTTGCGAATTGTAGACCAGAAACGCGTCTTTCAACGGTCCAACCGTCTTTTTGAACAGTTCCTAAACAATTTCAATGCATTCAGTACACTTCACATCTCTACGCTCCGAGTAGAGCCGAGGGGAGAGGGAGTAGAAAACGAGGGACCCTCACCTCCACTTCCTTCTCCCCCACATCCAACGGCAATCTGCTCAACAGAATCTTACTCCCCGTCTCTTTACCTTTTCCATTCAGTGTTGGATGGACATCGTTCAGTGGCACCCCTGTTGCTGGTGGAACTGCGACACCATGATTCCGCCATGCGGGTGGTGTCTGACCTGCACGAGTACCGAGCAAATTGCGTTTTGCGCCATGGGTGCCGTTGAAGCGGACGACTGCCGGTGGTCGATACTGCACATGCATATCTTTTGCTTTGCTACGGCCGTTTGTGAAGAGACTAAAAGCTTAGCGCCGTTCTTCTGCACAATAAATTACAGCCTTTCCAATATACCCTGCACGTGATCAAAAACATATACAAACAAACCAGATCCAATTGAAGTTGACAAGTTTTACCGTTACATTATCATTTACTACTGGACACTGGCATTGGCAGCGCGTGCCATTGCCGCAATTTCAATGGTTGCCTGCCACCATACAACCATGCCCAACCCTAAAATTCCGTGAAAAATTCCCCATATAGCCTCCAGTGTCACCTTGTATCTACGGAAGAAAAAAAATCACTGGCTGCAAGACTCGGATCCCCGAATATGACTTACTGCTCAAGGAGCGGTCCAAATGAATGTGGTATAAACCTCGGCGCTTGAAACAAGACCGTCGAGGCAATACTATGGTATAGGCACAGACCAATCGCCAAAGCCCGTTTTCCCGGCAAAAAGTCTGCGACGATCACAACCGCGAGGTTAACAGTCCCATCGTTAACTCTCACCATGGACGGATAAACGAGTAAACATACCTGGCAAAGGGAAACACAACAGGCTGACCACACATGTCGCAAAAACGAGTGCCGAATAGAGCTACATTGACAAGTGAGAGCATTGAGTGTGCAATGTGATTTATAAGAATGAAAGGGGGGACCTTTAGAATAGCCAGCGCCGTATTATTCAGCTGGAGGAATGGCAGCTCGGTAGGGGACCATATGCCTTGAACAGCTATCGGCGCCTCGAGCGCAATGTGGAGAAGAAACACAACAGCGCTACTTGCATATCAGCATAGCTTTAGATACGGACAGCACTGGGGGGGCATACAGAGGGCTGCGAATTGCTGGGGTTGACATGGCTGGTGGTTGAAAGAATCGAGCTGCCAATTGGATGTGACCTGAACACATGGTCACAAATCCATATGAATTCGTTTTCAAAAGGGGTTAAGAAATCTATTACAAGCTGATAGATTGGTGTTATTTCTCAAGCTCTTGGCAAGCGTACTGTGGCTCAACGCTCATGAAAATCCACACAAAACCCACCGTAAGGGTGTTTCAAAGACAAACTTTGGCGAATAAGAGTGCCAGTCCAGTGGTCGCGCAAACTTTATGTTTTTAGGCATTCAAGGCCCGTAAAAGTGTGGAACGCTAGCATGTTACCGGTTGGTGGAAGTCACATGACGGCGTGTTTCATTTGACGCATTCAATCCTCTTTTCTGTTCCAAACTGGGGTCAACCACAACTTCCTCAAGCATCTCTGCCACTGGGTGTCTCGTTGTATTCTTTCTTTGTATTCCTAGCTGTCTTTCAGGTGTGTCTTGCGTGTCTGTTTCAGGTTCAACACCCTGTATTGATGGTGGTGCTGTGACGTGCACAGGTGTACTTCCCTGCTGGGCGGAACCTATATTTTCCCGCTTTGCATTTCCCCGCTGGCAATCCCATGTCTTTCACACCATCTGCACGACCATACCCCACGTCCACATCATCGCTCGCAGCAAATTGTGCAGGTGACACCTTCAAAACGGAAATATACTATGAACTTGAATCAGATATTGTGGATCAATGTGACGAATTAATTAATGACATCGAACGAGACACTCTGCAGCGACCATCGAGCCGCCTTGGTTTTAATTCTTCACCTTTGAACGCGTACAATGCAGAGATGGATGACCTGCACGAGGCCACTGTTCCCGGGGGGATGGATGCAACGACATCCTCCGCCTTGGCTTTCGACGTGGGTGAAGATATCACCACCTTGGCTTCGACAAACATCCTCGAAGACGATATACCCGTACCGCTTTCAACCCCCTCTGCCGGCTTACAGATCAATACCACCCCTCCCTTCAACAATACTGATCCTTTTCTCACGTCCGATGATGAGCCTGATTGCTCAGACTCAGATACGGAGTCGGATTGCTCATCATGCGACGACTCAGATGATGACTTGGAAATTTCTCTCAATTACATCACACTTCCACCTTCTAGATCTCGTCTTTCTGTGCCGGCACTTGTGGCACCCGTGGCACGACCTGCTGCACTGCCACCCCCAACTTCCAAATCCTTGACCATGGATACCGAGCCACCGTCCATGCCTCCCTTACATCTTCCCACTTTCAGACTCGACCATAATAACCACGGGTATTCTAGACATGCACTATTACACCTCAAATGGTTCTGGACTTTGCGTGAAGGCAAATGGGCAGACTATGATTCCTGGGTGGATGACTCCAAGGCATATGGTGGCATGGCTGATCTAGGTCAACCTAGTCACTCCGATAGCTATGGCCCACTGAGAAGTCCGGCGCAGCGTAATCTTGTGCAACATTTCAAAAACAAAAATCTATCGCTTCACCGTCCGGCGCTACCCCCAATGTCTGTTCATCCACGACGTGGCGACATTGCTTCTTTGCGTGATCCCTATTGCACTCATATAGATAGATGTTTTGTGCACCTCCCAAGTTGGACGTTGGCCAAAACACTATACATGTTTGACATGCATGTCGGGTGCGAGTGGCGAGTCCATGTCGCAGCAATGAACAAACAGAAACATCCAGTCGGCAGTCGCAATGCCTCCCACTGCTTTGATTCTTACACTAACAACTCCACGAATGTCAAAGAGCAATCCGATGAACTATTCGAGGACGTGGACCTGGATAGTGAGAACGAGTCACTTGGGACGTCTGGGTCCGTTGTCTCTAGCGATGATTCCGACGCGACTCTTGTTGAAAGCGAGAATGAAGACGATCCCGAGCAAGACAATTACTCTGCCTTTGAGGCCTTCATCTCGGGCACTGCGTCTTCTCCAACAACAAGCAGCGAGGATAGTAATACTACGCCTCGCTTGAAGTATAGCCCTCCTTCGCATTCTCCAACATCAGAAAAACGACCGGGTATATTCTCCTTGTCTCCAACGCTGTATTCACAGCAACATTCGCCGCGAGCTGAACTTTTATCTGCTATTGGCGGCGAGGTTGACTCCATGAAGCCTTGGGCGACGAATTGGTACCGTCGCTGGGAGATATTAATGGAGCTAGTGCGTCTCAACTGGGGACAAGACCAGCTATTTTCTCCTCCAGTGGGTTTGAATAAGCAGCACTTTGGTAGCCAGCCCTATTCGAGCGCTGAGGGTGATCCCAGCGGGAAAGGAAAACGGCGGCTGAAGAGGCAGCCACATTTTTACGTGGCAACCGAAAATAGTGAAGAAAATGAATCTGAATGGGACTCTGAGTGGGGGATGCCATTCGAGTTGGAAACTCGAGGAAAAATTTCGTATGGTATTGGAGATGGGGGAGAACTAGAAGATCCAACCATGGTATAATATTATTCTATGTGTAAGCTGTTTTCCCACTCATTTAGAATGGATCACTGAGATTCTTTTACTTTAAGAACATGTTTATGCGCATTCGGTTGACTCGTGTCAGCGCGACAAGACACGCCATCCACAAAGCACACCCTCATTTGACATGACCTTGATAATGATAATGACCTATATATACACATGTCGATTGCTATTTGTCTATCACTTATTAACTACCCATTACTCACGACCACTTTTTTCCTATCTATCTACACACTTTATTTGGGCGACTTTCCATCTTCCAACTTTTTTTGTTCCCGTCATTCCTCCCTTTACTTCTTCCGCCCTTGCAGTCCTCATCGCTATCGTCAGTTTGTTACTATTGCAGCAGCTCGCTCAGTTCTTTTTCTCTCAAAAAGAATTTTCTCGGTTGGAAGGGGCATATTTCGTTGACTACTTTTCCCTTCGTCGTTTCGCCTTTGGGGCTGTCATTTGTTGTAGTCGTTCCTGGTCCGATGTCTCCATCTCGTCTGCTCAGTCTCTAACTTACCCCGTACACATTAACTACTGCCTTTTCAAGTTGTGGCAGTGCCAGTTTCTATTTCTGGTTAACGTTGAACAACATGCAAACCATGATGTTAGCATGAGCAAGCTAAAGAAAAAGAGTCGAACATTGGCCTACGCCGAGTCCAATGGACCATTGTGCAGTGGGCCAAAGGAAACTGCAGTGGCGGTGACTACTTCTCGCGGACAAGTGTCCATCCAAGGAGAACAGACCAGCCTGAAGATCTTAAAACTCTCTTCGACAGTTCGCTCGAACCCAAGGAATGGCTACTTCACCGAATACGAGGATGAAGCTGAAGTGGTTTATGACTACGATGAGGGGGAAGATGAAGGGAAATATCGGTATTGGGCTGCAAGAGCGTTACAGGTAGAGAAAATGCTTACCATTCAAGAGGAGAGGAGGACGGTGAGTGTTACACTCGTTCGGGGGTTAGGCCTCCAAGGCTGACTTTTTTTATTTGCGTGGCGTGGTACAAGAGAGAGTTGGCCGTACTTGCTCAGCAGCATCAAAAACGGCACGCGAGTCTTGAGCGATTAGTGGTACGTTCTATTGTGCACTGTAAATCTCCAGCCTGTTTTGATTAGACCAGTACGTGCTTCTGATGGTCATAGTTGCTCTCATCCTCGTTGTCATATACCAAACGTCGATGTATGCCCATCGTTACGACAAGAGACAAAGCAAGCCGTTGCATTTCACGATACCAATTTTATCGCCATTTACCTCTGTGGTGAGTCTCCATCTTCCCATCGACACCGGCGTCCTGAGGAAAACACTGGTTGTGTACCTGTCCGTTACAGGTCGAACATGAAACATCTGTCGTGAACTCGAGAACGGTTGCACTAATTGTCTGCGTCGTTGGATTTGTTGTATACATGGCTTTCCGGCATTGGATTTCAAGGAGGTGATGTGGATGAAGAACAAACTTACAGCGTATTTATTGCTCTGTTTGTATTACGATTGGAACGAGTATGACATCATTATTTGGGGAAGAGGGCGATGCACAACAACCAGAACAATATGCTGCCAAACAAGTCAAAACTTTCTCATATCCTTCGAGCCACCGTCAAGCTTCAAGTCACATTCTCTTATTTTCCAGGTTGAACAAGTTACTGCCCTTGAAGATTTGTACTCAGTGCGCCCATGTGTTATCCGAGTCAAGCGAGATGTAATTTTCGTGTCACAAACCCCCAAACAACAAGTTCTCAAAGTCATTTCAAGTACAAATATGCTCTTTTCGTCCCTCATTCCAAACTCCAAACTCTTGAATGGATTATTCCCTCTTTTCTTTTCCACCAACCCATATTGGATCGCGTTCGTTCGCATTTCTCGGCCCTAATGTCGCGCAATAAACCCAAGGTCAGAGATGTCCTGTGCCTGCATGCGAACCTTGATTACTATCTGGAAATTTAAGGCGAAAAAGTTTGGGAACGAGTCAAAACAACCAGCAAAGAATAAATCTGAAAGGAGCATACAACATATTAGACAATGCGAGCGCATATATGAACCAAAGACCTCACCACTTTGACTCTCATTCTCTGGATTCCAGTCCTAATGCCTGCGTCTGTAATTGTCTCGCTAATTCCTGCCGCCTCCGGTCGAGCTGGTCTTTGGTCTTGCTGCCGTTCTTTGTGATGAGTTGCTGGTTGTGTCCTCATCTGTGGAAGGAAAAGTACATTAGTCTCAGCCTTACAAGAGAAAAGAGGAATACTCTGGATGCGACGTGTGTATCATGGACGCGTGTATCTCAGGAACCTGCGTTTGACATGGTCAACTTTTGATTTGCAAACAAATAAGCTCACCTCGAGAAAAGCAACATGAGTCGCGATCCGAGACAAGGAAACGGGAACACTTGAGATGGATGAACGTGTGTGTCGCAAAAATCTGCATTTGACACCATTAATCTCCCATTTCAAACAGCAAACGAATGAACTCACCTTGAGCATTTCCATGCTTCGCGTTTCGGTCTAAAAAAGTCAGCACCAACTCGCGTGCAATACAAATTGTCCAATGTCTACATATCACCCGTGTCACGCCAAGCTGTCAGGATGTCGCTCGATCCCACAAACCCTTCACGGGGCCGTCAGAGAACAATCATCCGTCAGGACACACCACGTGCTCAGAATAGCGCAATATCAGGAAGCGTTCAACCCGCCCAACCACCCAAAAGGCAGCCGGACAGACGATCACTCTGACCATAAAAAGAGAAAAAGATAGAAAGATGTCGCGCCATCAGGAACCATTCAACCCGTCCAAGCACACATGCTCGGTCAGGGAATGGAACCACAGGACACGAAGAACGTTCAACCCTTCCAACCTTCCACAAGGCAGTTGGAGAGACGTCCATCGGGCATGCGAGAAGCAAAAAAGGACAGACAAGTGCGGCAACAAGTGATCAGAGGGGTGTATAAAGACGTCACGCCAATCCCGTCATTGAAGGCAGGCGTGCTCCCAAGGGA
>JNHW02000155.1:0-24080 GCA_001691775.3 Amanita inopinata Kibby_2008
GTCTCAACGTCATCAAACCTGCGACCTTCGGTCCCGCCAACGAGTTTGGTCTCGACAGTAGCAAAGCTCATCACTAAAGTTTATGCGGTGTAAAAGTGGGCTAGAACTAGGTTGAATAGGTTAAAGCGATGGAATTCAATCTCTTATACCCATAGCAAGTCGATCGCTGGTGTGTATTCACAGTCTTCGAAGACTCGATCATGTCAGAAGACTGAAGGCGTTACCATGAAACATTTCGCGCCGTGGGTTCTTTTAACCTTCAATGCGGCATGCCAGTCCAGTTCGCCATTCCATGTTGGCTGGCCAGCGACGATAAACATTCACAAGCTTCTCCGAAGCAGTTTGCAGCTTCTTATGACCGCAGTGGCAGAGATACTGAAGCTTGGCTGCATTATGGAAATAAGGGAACGAATGGAAGCACCCATAGTTCAAAGCTTGAGACCGTATTCCTGAGAAGCTAGCCAGCCACAAACGGCAGGTGACGTAGAGGGACCCTAGGGCGTACACATTCAAGGGAAGAGCCCAGAGGTGTTTATTATAGTTTCTTGTACATTGCAGAAGTTTTTCATCGCGTTCGGCGAAAGCCGCTCATCGAGGGAGTAATGCCGCCAGGGAATTTTCAAAATGACACTGACATACCCTGTATGTACTTGTTTCCTGTTCGACAAAAAATATGATACATGCTGATACAATTCGAAATCTTTCCTTGATTCCTGAGTTCCTCGTCACACTTGGCATGGACAGCCTTCACCTGGGTATACCTGCATGCCGATGCTTGAGCTGAGGAAAAGGGCATCAAAGACCGAGATTGTTTGGACCCACGGAACGGCAACTGCGCCCTCCAATGCACGGTTGACCTGTTGTCTAGTTAGGTAGTCTTGTGACTATGAGCGATACCCACCCACCCGAATGGTGCCTGCCTCAATGGCATGTGCGACTCTCAGTATCCTCCCGGCGTTTCCGAAAAGATGTTGCAAACCAGGCCATACGTTGTATCGTTCGCGAGTTCAATGACCTCTTCGTATTGAACATGAGAACAAACTTTAGCTCGTCATCCCCCGCCTTCCGGCTTCATCCTTGAACATTGGTCACAGCGGCAACAGGGCCAAAAATTTCCTCGCGTAAGATCTTCTAGGCTTGACGTCGGTAAAGATGGTGGGATGGATGAAATATCCCTCTAAGCCAATCTGCTCGCCTCCGGTGTGCAGGGTCGCTCCTTCTTGCTCGTCAGCTTCAATAAATCACATGACACACTGCAACAATAAGAGATAATGCGTTACTGACATCAAAACCTTGTCCCACGCATGTCGAATTGAGTTTTGGGTTTTCTCTTGGAAGGGATTACCAGCTGTCCGACCCATATTTGGCCTGTATAGTGTAGGCCGATTCAGCATCTGTTACGTATAGTCACAATAACGGATAATCACCCATGTTGCAGGTAAACAGTGGGCGATCTAGTTTGAAAGGAGCCATTTGGATTAAAGAAGATCGACGTATAAGATCGCCGCTGCAGCTTGTTTCGCAAATTTATCGGTATCGACATCGTCAAAGATGATTGAAACGTTCATTCCGCCCAACTTGCACTCCGAAGCGACAGCCTTGAGGTTCGTGTTGTAATTTATTGTATAGCTAAGTACAGACACAACAAGCATAGTTAGATACTATTAGATTAGTTGYCTTTGTTTGTATGTCTTTACCCTCTGGTTATAGACTAACAGTCATTTTCTCTGGGCTCCATTCATCGTCGCCGGCGTCCAATCATGGACACTATTTCACTCTGTCCAGGTCACAAGATACTCCTCGGATTTCCAACAGTTCGATCCTGCAGCTGCCCTTAAAATCCTGCAGCCCGTTAACGTGCTTCCAGTAAATGTAATCTTGAATCTTAACGTGCTCGCTGATTGTTTGACTGACGGTGTGTCCTGATGATCGGAACCGTTAAGCTTGATTTAGATTTTGCTTTAAGCAGATATATAAGACTTATTGACAATGTTAACGACACCGGGAGGGAAACCTGCCTCATTGATGAGATTTGCAACTTTAAGAGCGGTTAGGGGTGTGATTGCACCTTGAGCACAATGGTGTTTCCGGTCGCAAGAGCTGGACCACTGGGTCCCGGCTGACCCGACGAATGCGATGAACGAAAAGAGAAGTTCCAAGGTACAGTTTGACCTTGAAAACGAAGTTGTCAGAGAATACAACATGCGGAAAGATGTACTTACTACGACACCAAATGGTTCATGTCTAGTATATGTAAACTTGGTTTTGCTCATCTAAAAGTAGCAAAACAGTAAGGAGACATTCAAGGATCTTCAAACAAGGTCACGAATGGTTTACTTGAAGCCCAAAGCTTGAGAACCGTCGCGATAGCTATAGTCGTGTCATGTAACTCGACAGCCTGACAGCATGATAACTAGAAGACACAATGAACACAAAATACGAGACGTCATTGAAAGATGCGTCCTTCAATATCTCCCTCCTTTTCCCCTTCCTTGTCCTCTCTTGTACTAGCTAGTCTCATCGCCCTTTTCAACAAACGCTTTGGTCCCATCCCCATTTGAGCTTTCACAGGCGTGCAGCGGGACTTTACAATGAACCAGGCCACCGCTCCAGATTGGATCCTTTACCGCCTCTAACAACACACCCTCCAGTCCAAACCTCCCACTGGGGTAGGTCGACCTACCTTGGCTACATGAATGCTATCTCTTCACCCTCCTTCCTCTCTCGGAGCGCTTTGAGGTCAATCCCCGCCCTGATCCCGACTTGCTACCAGCCGATGTAGACGTCCCAGACTCGCTGGTCACCGTCGTTGATGCTCGCTTAGAAGTATTTGTCCCTGCTCTCGCTCTCTTTATCAAAGGTCATGGTGAAGAATGGAACAGTCCAACCAGACAAACTCAGTTTGAGAAATACGGCAGATGGGCCAAAGATTGTCAACATGCAGATTTTTCCCAAACTGGGCGAGGAAGAACCGCACAGTGGATCATACGGTACAGGAGCTACCGCCGAGGTTGGAAATGGTAGGGACAATATATTTTTCTGGGATTGGTAGTGCGTTCGTCCGAGCGCGATGTTTATTCCGTGAACGGAGAGAATGGCAAGGTGGAGTGCAAGCATATAACATTCGCGAGCCCGTTATTGAATGATTTGACGATGGGCCTGAGGAAACGCTTTGGTTTCAGAAAGGCTAGTACGTAGGGCGTTGGCAGTTCCGGCATAAATGTACAGTACTTTTTTTCTTGTTGTCATGTCATTGCACAATTCAAATTCAAGCTTGGGTCCAATGCTGGTAGCACATCATCTGTAAGTACCGGTACTATGTGAAAAGCACAATAATATCAATGTTCTCACTGACGAAGATAAACATTCTCCTGTACATACCAATGATGTTGGCAGGAAACCTAACACGTTCTACTGAAGAAGCATAATGTCTATTATGAACGGAAGTGAGTCTGAGATTACACAGAACTTGGCTTCCTGCGGTCTTAACCTTTTACCTTTTCATGGTCCTTCAAGCTTCATCAGCCATCGAATGGCTATCCGTGTCCTCTGAGCAACGTATCATCCGTCGAACCTCCAAGTCATACAGCCTCGTTTGTAATATATTTTTCAAGCGTTCCGCCATCTCTTTCTTCGTCCCACTCGTACCAATCTCTGGATTGACAACAGAATGGGCTACAAGGTTCCTCTTGAGAGCCGCGGAAGACAAGCGGTCGCACAGTGAAGGGTTTGAAACCAAGGGTGGCGGCAACTCGAGCAGATATTGATGCTCCATTTCTGTGAGAGGACCACTTTAGCGTCTCGTTATACATCTCAAGTGGTTCTCACTGTCAACATATTCGTGGCACCATTGAGGGAAGTCAATGATTACTCGCCGCGTCTTGAACGTTTGATCATTGGCAAGCCGCCGTGCTCCAGGCATGTCGATAAATGTCTCTGCAAGAGAAAGATATGATAGATTGACCATCATGAGTAAAGCCGGAACCACATCATCATCAATTTGAGGGTTTCTGGCAATATTGAGGTCTAACAGGGTACGTTTCAAAGGCAACAAAAGATACACGCTTACGCCCGAGGTCAAGCTACCATCTAATGGCACGCGTACACAACTCACCATTCGTTATTGATGCCGCTATCGTAGAGAGACAATCTTGCAAGTTTTGGCAAGTGTTGAATATGCGATATCATTGACGTTTGTAGACACAGTCCGTCTAGCGACAGGTCAGTCAAGAAGCGGAAGCTGTTGGGTTTGCTGAAAACTGCATGCAAAAATCAGAGGTCCCGTTGAATAAGCGCAGTCAGACACACCGAAGAATAGTTCATCTGAAATCAAGTTTAATCCATTGGCGTAGTTTAGTGACTCGTTCAACGAAATGCGTGTCACTTTCGATGCCCTGAATACTTCCAGAACACGGGAGTTTAGGTGACCTGCCTACGTCAGGTGGCGGTGACTCGTGTCAAGTGTATAGAAGTTACCGTTCTCAGCAAGGAGGTTTACAATGACTTGGTGACTCGTGCCGCCTTTCAGCCTTTCCACGAGTCGTTCTTTGATCCGTATCCCGGGTATCATAGAATCGAGTTTACCCACAAGTGTCATTATGTCTTGTTGACTTTCGGAACCAAGAGATGTTCCAAAAAGTTCCTCTAAAACAAGAGTTTTTCAAAGCACATAAGCTATATGCGCTCAGATTGTACCTTGCAAAGATTGCGCGAGTCCTACCAGATTATCGTGGTCGAGTTTCCGCATATCATTCAGTGAGGTCCTATATCTGAGCACAGATTCAAGTGCCTCTTGCTCCGTGGCCTCTCTTTTCACTTTAAATGAAGACGAATTTGTTCCTTTCGATGGTTTTTGAAGCGAGCTTGAAGGTGATCGCACAAACCGCAGTTTTTCCCTCTTGACAGTTACATAAAAGGAGCCGTCACTGACACTCAGATTGGACCTAGCGCGCTTCACCGGTGATTCGGAATCACTAGCAGTGTCGCTTTCGTCCGACTTGCGTTTAAGGCTGATGTGTGATTCCTTGTGGGCATTTGTTCCAAGGGATATCTTTTCCCAGAGTATTCCAGTACGTCGTCCAAGAATGCGATTGTCCCAAGCCGGGATTAGTGGCTTCCCAGAACGGTCGTTCAGAGATGCGAGTCTAGACAAGGCAGAAGCTTTGGCAGAAGTAGTAGGATCAAGGGGAACAGTGACGAAGCTATCAGACGCCGTGTTTTGTGCACCAGACCGAAGGAACGCATTTTTTACACCTCGCAGACCCTTTTTGATTCCTTTGAGACCATGCTTCCCAGATGTATGCGCGCTAAGAGCAGTGCCAAGGCTAGGAATAGTGTTGTGCAGATCATCGCTGAGCTCTTCTTCACTTCCGTCTTGGCAATGAATCGGCTGTGTATCATCATCACTGTCGCCTCCCCCCCTGAACAAGCATCTATCAAGAGCAGCAGCAAAAGACTTGAGGATGAAGCGTTGGTTGTTGTATGTATGCACCCGAAACCTGAGACGTTCTCGTCTGCGCCTTAGGGAGGCCAGAAAATTATTGGCAGGGATTGCGGGACAATAGAAAGGATTATTATGGACATCAAGGCACGGCACCGAGTTCGTGCTGTGGTTGACACCTTGCATTAATAAGGTGAGAGTCGAGGTGCGTTCGCAGTAGATGGTAGTGTGGTAGAAAAGCAAATCCAAGTTATTATGCTTCTTGTTTGAGGGTATATCTAAGAAAATACATACGTCCACGTGATACAGGTAGATATAAGGATACGGTATGCTGAGGGTCGCCACAGCTACATGATCACACAATCTGGTTTCTTTATGGCCTTGAATCTCTTCGACTTGATCTTTTCCTCTTTCTCCCTGGCTTCACGTTCTACTTGAGCAGCTATTGCTTCCTGCCGAAGTGCCCTTTCACGATACCGTGCTTCGTGTCGCTGACGTGCAAGCTCATCTTCCTCTGCCTGAAGTTGTTGTGCCAGAGCAAAACTGCGTGACAGATATCAGAATTAGTGGGTGATATTAGAATTTGAAACTCACTCGTTCTGATCTTCGATTCCTGCGGCAGCTCTGATTATCTCTTCGGTCTCGCCGGCAAAGTCTCCGCCAATAGGGCTGGATTTGACAAAGTCCGAGTCAACGAATGTAGATGACCCCATATCTACATCGTCCAATCTCTCCCAGACGACAGACGGCTCATTTAAGAACACGTGGTCAGTGACAAGTGAATACAGGGCTGAACCGCCACTGTCGTCACTGTCAGTGGACTTGTAAAGCACAGACAAATGTGAGCTGCGGAAGAGCGCAACCAGAGAGCCGGGCTCAAGCACAGAAGCGAGGGTGAAGAGGCCGTGATATGTCAATTGTGACCAACTTGCGTCAAGAAAACGTCGGACGGCGATAGCTAACACCTATCGTATTACTATATGATACCCACTTACAAGTGCTGATGCCACATACCTTTTTCCACTCGTTTCTTATCATCATCTGTCCATCCCTCATGACCGTTAGGAACTGCGGAGCTTGACGATCCTGCTTGCGGCGAAGATGGGTGTTCATTCCGCACAAGCTGACCATGAGTGAGGTGGTCTGCTTCAGCGATTAGTATCGCAGCATTATCATAATCTTGCACTTCCGTCACAGCCTCTGCTTCGGGGCTGTGCGGATCAATCAGCCAACCGTGGACCAGGTTAATGTTGGCTTGGGAGAAGAGCTGGAACTCCTTGCCATCGCCAGCAGGGTTGAACTTTGTAGGGGATGTGAAAGTGGGATTCAAGTCCATTCCCTCTGATGTTTAGAGGTGGATATAACGAGTAAGAATCACCATCTCTTGGTTGCTGAGAAGGGGAATCTCACTTTGGGTATGAGGTATTATTGACAGTGCAGCGGATATATCAACGTCCGGCGCACTTGTTAATAGGTACTCTGCAACTAACTGTGACAGAAATTCGTAGGATACGTTTTTACGTTCAGGCGGCAGAATGGTGATGTCTCCTCGAAGGATTAGGATATTACCTTTACCATAATGCGGTCAGTTTTCGCGGTGGCATCGTGCATTCATGAGGTACTCACATATGGCAATAAATGAGCATGGTCTGTTCAGGGATAAATATTAGGAGAGCGCCGACTAAAAGCTGTAAAGGTCTTGTTACTAACCCATTAAAATTCTGTGTAATGATCTTGCGTTGTTTCCTGTTTTCTCCGGACCCAAACGTTACGCTTTTGAGATACCAGACCTCAGCTATTGAACTCTGAATTGTGGGAGTCTCGGTGGACATGTAGTGCAGATAATTGCAGGGACGTGGAGTTCATGATTAACAAAAAGGGTCACCAATGCAGCTTATTTGGCCTTGTTGTGCATTGACCGTCGCTATGACACAATCACAAACACATCCATCCGAGTTTCCTCTTGGAACATTCTGATTGGCAAACGTTGAGCGTTAAAGCGTTGAACTTTTGGTGAGTGGTGCTGAATTTGAAGTCAGGCCATCAAAAATTAAACAATCCAAGCGCAGATACATGGCAATGCTGTCGTGTCGGCGGAACGCCCTATCTATGGCCCAAGCGCTATCACGAACACAGCTGTCAGTTCGAATGCTTACCACTCCACCAGCCGCAGAATCATCCTCGGTCTCAGAGCTATCACCTTCCTCGCCAACGTCATCCCAGTCATCTTCCTCGCCCTCTACAACGCATTTCAAAATCACCCTCCGACGTTCGGCCATTTCACTTGGGGACACAAAAAAGGGTACACTCGTTTCTCTTGGGCTACACCGAAGGATGCAGACAGTTTATCACCGGCACTCTCCCGAGGTCGCTGGAAAAATTTTGCAAGTGAAAGAACTTGTTGAAGTAGAAAATGTTCCAACCGAGTTCGTACGGACAAAGCAGGAGCAGCGGCGAGAACGAATGGGGGAAAGGGGGTACAAGGTCGTCAGAAACAAGCGTTCAACCTTCATGCATGTTTGAATGTTATTAGACTTGATGGCCATGCGAGCTGGCCACATCTTATATCCAATTATGTGCAGTACAATCACTCTATCAATGGAGACTAATTATCATTGTTCAAGATTTGAAGTTGTTTGGCGAATGCAAATTGGGCCCTTTTGGCCTTTTTTGTCGATGTCGCTGTGACCTGTGCAGACTTAAAAGCCGTCGGTTGGATGAAGTTAAAGCAGACAAACTGGACCCGCAACTGGTTCGTGGTTACGGCTTCCGTCGTTAAGCAGCTTTTGTCCTCTTATTCTTCGGGCTTACCCGATTGACACATACACCGACATGATACACTATGCTTTATTCTGCCCCGCAGGTATATATACCACCGCACAACATCTGCTTTGCCAATTATTTTTAACAGTAACCCGACTTCCTCAGCAACATATCATTGAGTAGATTTGTTATGCCTAACCGCTGGAAAGTTGCAAATGGTGGCGTTTCGACTCTTAAATCCGAGGTAAGTTGCAATGCCAAAATCGTGAAAACCATTTACTTAAAGATTCCTAGCAGGATACAGCAATACCAGCTTATGAAGATCTCGCGAAAAATACATATCTTTTGGAATTTTACCTTATCCAGGAACAACTACAGGCAGAGGGGCGGCGCGCAGATTATCCAAGTATTGAGGTATTTCACTGCGACAAACATCTTTCAATCAATTATCTATTCTTTCCTAGGAGGTAATTCAAGGGCGTGAAGCATCTGTCTTAACGAAAGTAAGGGCAGAAGCTGAATTGCGAGGAGTCCCGTGAGTTGTTCGACCTTTGTGCCCATCCCTTTCCTTGCAGCCTCGCATTTCGATAACTTTCGCTAACAAGCGATGAACGAATCTAGTGTCCACCAATGCCAATCCATCCATACTCCCGAAAATTTTATGAACTCTGACAAGGACAGGCATATAGAATACGGAGCCGATGGACTTACGGATGCTGATGCCTTTGGAGAGCCAGACCCCGACTACAGTGGTAACAACAGTAACCGTTGCCAAGACGGTTGCGTACAGTTCGATCCTGATCTACATTCGCGGCTGCTCAATGTACGTCGCATTTGAGCCGTCTGAGAGCATCTTGTTTACCATATATCTCAGGAGATTGAGAACGGACACCATTCTGTGTGGATCGAACGATATCAAGAGTTGAGGAGCCGAAAGATTGATTTCCATCACCAAATCACACAACAGGAGCGCACTAAACCTTGGAAGCACGAGATTGCTTTCTCTCCAATTAATGAGTCAGGGTCTCCACAAAGCAAAGGCATTTCGTTCTTGGACCTGCTGTTTCGGGCTTGCGAGGAAGGACCCAAGAAAAGGGCCCCAAGGATACTTGAACGTATTGGGACAGATTATATGGACATTTTAGTTTCAGTGAGTAATCTGTTCTTACCTGCCACTGTCATCTATCTAAACTTTCCATCTCCCAGGCGGTCAATAATCATTACCGTCTGCGCATCAAACACAGGTGTGGATGTAGGTATATGAGCCTTTCCTATCTGGGTAGTATTATAGCTAGTTTCTATCATTGGGTGATGAAGACGGTAAGTTATCTCTGCTATTTATTCTGCATCACATTTGTTGACGCGGTTTAAAGCACGAATCTTACCGAATTATCACCGAGGATGAAGTTACACATTTACTTACTAGTATTCTCCGGCTACGTTTGGTGTCATTGGTCACTGACGATTTGAATGAATCGAAGTGGTCGCCTGTGTTGGCGGTGGGAGAGATCTACGACGAATAGACCTCCTCGCTGATGGCTAGGGATTAATTACTATACCATGTTCACTTTCCCTGTAACATTCCCTTCTAACGGGGACCTACACTTGATATAATATTTAAATTATCGACATTCGTTGCCTTATTTGGTGTGTACCGATGTACAGCCACCGCGCGCAACCTTGCCAAACTCCAGAGAACGACCTCGACGACGAAGATGGTGTGCTCGCCTTGAGACAAGGCATTCAGCTCTGCAACTCTAGCTTTCGACGTCGGTTGCCATGTTATCATCAGAAAACTTCAATCATAAAGCCTTCTGTCAGGAGCGCAATACTGCAGCATCCAAAACATCTACCCATCCAGTGTAAAGTTGTTGCATTCTATCCTTAGATTGTCTAGAAACCTTGTTTATTCTCTTTCGCGAGCATCTCTTCGTCATAATGGCGTTACCCGAACGGCCAGAACCTATGAACGTGGTCACGCATCACTCCAAGGTCAAGGTCTCAATCACACTTCCAGACCCGACATTTGTCACAGGCAGATATATGAGTGGAAAGATGGAGATGGAGTGTAGAGCAGATAAAGGACTTGGTATTGGCGTTGTAATGATAGAATTATTCGGTATACAAGGTACGCAACCCTTGGCTTTGTGAAACAGTTTTACTTATTCAATTATTGTAGAGCTATCTTCACGCGACCACTCTGCCACGAGTACATTTTTACATGCTCAGCGCCTGTTTCAGGGATCTGGTTTGCCCCCGTCCAATGCTGTTCAAGCACATGCAGAACCCGGTGATCCTCCACTACCTGCACATCACTATCATGCACGTCGAGGAATATCAACCTTCCTATTTCGGATCCCTCTGCCTCTAAAGACTCCTTCTTCTGCCAATTTTGGTGGAGGCCTAGCAACAGTAAAGTATGAACTCCGTGCTAGTGCGAGCGTTTATTGGAGGGGCGACAAAAAGTTGGTCACTGAAAGGAAGAGTGTTGACGTTGTGGAAGGTCTCGATGATGTGTTGCTTGAGGATTACGCTAATGGTAACCAAGCCACATCCATTGCCGTCGGAGAACATGGAAAAGTTTGGATGCAGGGCAGCATCGTTGGCGGTGGCATAGTCACCGCTGGGGAGAGTGCATGTGTAGAGTTGCAGGTCAAGAATCACTCTCCTAAAAAGGTATGCATTGTACTTGTCACCGCTTCATTTGCTGAGAAAACTGGATAGAACACCGGCCTTACACTCACTCTTACTCGGAATTTGATTTTACCGGGTGCCACCTCAAATGAGAAACAGCCTCTGCAGATCTCGGATACCTTGACTAATGTACCGTTTCGTGGTCCGGAGTACATTATACATCCCGGAGTAGAAGGGGTGGCAAATTTGGTATTTGACATTCCCAAGAACGCACGAGGCATGAAAGGCGGCGTTTATGAGGACGAAGGTGATGACAGGCCTCGAGAAACTCAAAGCATCTTTGAGATTCAGTGCATTGTGAGTGTTAAAATGAGCATGGGCATTGGAAGGTGGGCTTCTGCGTTATCTTTGCCCCTCTAACTCCTCTCTGATGATCACTGTTGCAGCAAGGATCTCGTCCTAGAAATCCCTGTGACCATCGTCCATCCACTGGCATTGCCCGATGAGCCTATTCCCCTGCCACAAGAGCAAGTACCATATGCTGCGCCCGCCGAAGCTTTCCATTTCTCGGTTGCCCCACCACATACCGATCCCCATGCATATGCGCCATATCCTTTCCCTATTGACTCTCCTCCACCTCCAGCAATGTCCCCAGGTCAACCTTTTTATCCAGCATACATTGATCAAAATCGCGTCTGGCCACCACCGCCTCCATCACAATCACCATTTTCATATCAATACGTGTCACCACTTGATCAACCACAACCTCATACAACCTCTCCACCTTTGATAACTCAACCACCTCCACGTCCAGCCAGTGCTCTTGCAAACTCTCATCCATATACTTTCTATCTCGAACAAGCTATATCTGGTCTTCCCGCTACAACCATTCAGCATCCTTTGCTTCCCCTTAATCTCACCAATCACTACAATGCAGCATCGCCACGGCAGACAAATTTTGATAATCTCGAACCACAGGAGGGAAAAGGAGAGCGCGCTTCGCGCATTGCCCATCATCTACGCATGTCTTCCAGACACAGGTCCGTGTCACCTTGTGGCCATCGGTTCCCACTACCGCGATCCCTGCCCGCGGATCCCAGCACGAGCGAGGAGTTGCAATTCCATGTTAGAACCCTGCCTCCACCTTCGCTTCTTCCTCCCATCCAAGATGTTTCGGTTGAGCTCTCAGAGCCCCCGATCGATATCTCTAATGAATTGGCTGCGTCTCCGCCATTACATTCCCCACGACCTATACCATCCCCGAAAATGTCACACGTATCGCTGCCTAGAAGCGAAAGAGTCGAGGAACTAGAAAGGATGGCTGCAGAGGCGGACGATGGATATATTGAGGAAAAAACCCCTCAGAATTCGAGAAAAAGCAGTAAAAGGAAAGCGAAGCGAAGGGACTATGCGAACTATGGCGCTGATTTCAATAAAACACTTCCTGCTCCTCCTGTCCCCACGCGAAAAGGGTATCTAGCTCCTCCGAATGTAGTCGACTCGTCAGACACCAAGGTCGAGCATGAAGTGAGCCGCAATGAGGGCCCCACTCCACTGATTCCGCTGCCCGCAGATAAGGCTCCGCCTACGCCGACCTTAACTGCCGTGACGCCAGTGCGTCACGTGAAGAGTAATCTTGCGGAGAAACTTGCAGAGAACAAGTTGGAAAGCGGGCTAGATGCTCTTGAGCGTAGACTCCTTGCGGAGGTAGGGACACAGAAGGTAGAACGAGCCTCCGCTCCGGCGAACGCTCATGCTCGGGGCATCTTTGGTGCCTCCATTAACGTGCGAGGAGAGGACGCCGGTGCTGCATTGACTGCCGAGGACGACAGTCAGCCAGTTAGAGGGCACCTATCGCCGATTAAGATCCCGAGTGGCAGCATAGACGACGAAGGATTCAACTTGGATTCAGCGATTTCTAGTCTGACTCTGGCTGACGGAGGTTGGGCCATGGAGGTCGATAGAAGAGCAAAAAATGCCGAGAAGGAAAGAGAGGCCGAACAGGAGCGGGTTCGACTCGGTGATCCAGGGACACGCGAGTTGGCCGACCATGACCATGACCGTGATTCTGATGAGAAAACTCACCGCGCCGGGACTGTGGGTGGGAAATCCAAATCCAAGTCGAGTTTTTCCGGGGATGATGGCAGAGAGGAGTACATACGCAGGGGGAAACAGAGGTGCCACGTCGCTGATGTCGTGGCAGGTGATACCGAGCAAGAAGACGGGGGTGTGGCAAGGGGGAAGAACAAGGAAGGCTCTTCAAAGGAGAACAAAGGCGGGAAGAAGAAAGAGGGGCATCACAAGTCCAGGAAAGCTGTCAAAAGCAGGGTTGCTGCGTGGTTGGGAACGATCGAACCGGATGCGTTACTGCCTGAGGATGACATGGCTGGTGCATCTCATTCAGATCCGTTGGCCGACCTACAGCAACCTCCCGTGGAGGAAGATTTTGCTCATACCCCCACTTCTCGTGTGCAGAAAGCAAAAGCTGATGTGGCGGCTGAGCACGCAGATGGCCCGTTGCCGGTCAAAGACTTGCCCGACTCTAAGGATGTTCGGACAGATGTTCCTACATCCGCACCTAATCCACGGTCGTCAGGGTTCATGCCCATTGGCACTCAGAAAAAAGACGCTAAACGTGTGGCTTCTAACATCTATGGGGAGAATGGGAAGGGCAGAATGATCCACGGCTACATGTCCAACGTTTCGCCTCCTGTATTGTCAACAAAGCCAGTCACTACTCAGAGGATGCTAAATCTGCCGAGGGATCCTGATGCTAATGTGAGAGCCAGTGATGCTGACCCCAGCAGTAAAGACATCGGAGCAGGTTCAGGTGTGCAACCCAAAGCTATGCCAGCACATGCTGCTCTTGAAGTACCATTTGATCTTGCTGACCGACATAAAAACCGAGAAGTCCAGCCCGCACTGCGCCTCCCTGCTCCGAACCGGCAGACTCAGGATCCTGAGGTCAAGTATGACGTGAGATCAGCCCGTGGAGGCCGTGGGGGCAAAGTTACCGCCGTTGCAGCCTTTTGGGCCTCCGCTGCGGCAAAGGTGAAGGAAGTATCAAAGGCAAGCACTTCGAAACCTCCAGGGACGAAACCTCCACCAACCAATGCCTCATCGGCCAAACAGGCTGCACCGCCTGAAGTGCCGCGGTTAGCAAAACCAATCGCCACGCAGGCTCTGAACAGACCGTTTGTCGCTCAACAACAGCAACGGACAGCCTCTCAACCACAATCAATGCCAGCCCCGGCAAAACCTCCACGTTATGTCGGTAAAGGAGCGCAGTTACCCGCGACGACCGAGTCACCGCCGAAACTCCTTGATCTCGCAGGCAAGAGCAAGCCCGTGACGAAGTCTACGTCCGTTCCTGCTGTTGTCTCATCGTCCCTCGCCACGCCCATGCTTTCGTCCACGGCCTCCCTCGCTCGCCCTGCAAACACACCTGCTTCGCGGCAGAGACTTGCCACACCAGATCCAATTTCTGCGAATCGGATCCCTCAGACCGAAGCTGCTAGGCCTCACGCTCCTTCAAAAGCCAAGTCTACCCCCGACCTGGCTTTTGGGAAAGCTAGACTCCGGGATTTGATTAAGAAGTATCAGGATCATGGCTCATGAGCCTCTTTTTTTTTTCACGATTCTACATCTAGCATGAGAAGATTTATACCAAATGTATATTTCCATTCCGTCTTTTTTTTGTCTGCTCTTCAACTGTATCTTTTACGTGTTATGGACCTTCGGGTTTGGGCTCTCTCCTCCGGGCTCCTGAGCGCAGTGCTGTGTTTTTTTTTTGTAACATTTATAACTATTTCTCTTCGATTTCGTTTACTTTACTCGCATCTGTATTTTTTTTTCTTTCCGATTCATGGCTCTGAAACGACCTACTTGATGAAACAGTTCTCTGGTGATTGATTGACATTTTGTCAGTGACGAAAAAGAAAATATTTTGTACAAATTGGTATGGGTGTGTGTGTCCGATGTGTCCGTGAACGATCTACGCTCTACAACAACAGATAAGTGTCCTTGGGGTAAATAATTAATGGTAGTGTTGCACAATTAATGAACACCTAGTAAGACAACATAGTACAAGCAGCCCAAACTGTTAAACAGCTTGGCAAGTGTCCAAAGCTGAAGAGATAAATAAATAGATCAATAGTAAATAGTAAATTTAATCATCACCGATTTCCGAGTCCTCCTCCTCCTCTTCATACAGTAACTCTGCATGAAACTGTCTCCAATCGATGAGCGCAGGACCCACCTCCTCCTCCTCCCCCTTTGGGAGCGGAGGCGAGAACGGACTCGCCTCCCACCAAACACAGAAACTGTCAGCAGCGGGCAGGGGCAGGGGCAGGGGCGGGGGCACCGGCCAACACTGAAACGACGATGGCCGTGATCGGACGCTAACAGAAACGCCCGGGTTGGGGTTGGGGTTCAAGGTGGAGGTGGAGGTGGAGGTGGCGTGGGTGGAGCCTACGGGAGGGATGGTCTGCACCGATGTCGGTCTCCGCCTTTGCCTTTCTCGACTGTTAAGGATATAGTGCGGGAGATGGTGAAACGCGGTATGGGGCTTGCCATCAGGGGCTATGGCTGGGGCTGTGGCTGGTGTTGATGTTGGTGTTGGTGGCGTCACGGACAAGGATGGTTCGCGTTTCAGAGACGGTGCCGCCGGCGGATCTTGCTGCTGCTGCTGCTGCTGATGATGATGATGATGGTGATGGTGATGATGCTTTGGGTCGTCCGGCAAATCAATAAAGTGTGGCTTGCAGAAGCGATCGTCGGAGAAAGGTACGAATGGGACATCGCCATCAACGCCATCGTCCGTTCGGAGGGATGCTGTGTCTGACGATCTGTGAAGGAGTCCGAGTCGGTGAACAAAGCCCCGAATAGAAAGAGTGTCTAAAAGACTAAGGGAAAAAACCCGATCCACTCACCCGTCCGTGTCGACGAGCCATAGATCAGATTTTTCGTCGAAAGACTCGGTGTCGGCGTCACCATCAGCGTCAGCGTCACTATCCGACTCTGATTCTGTCGCTGTAGAGTGCCCGCTTTGTGTAGAAGCAGATGAACGGCGTGAAGCACGGTCAAAATCAAACCACCTTCCGGTGGAAGTGAGAGACGATCTGCGTCGCTGAGATGTAACATGGTGGGCGGCGTCCTTTACCGTGTTAAACGTGGAACAAAGCGCCGACGAGAGCAAACCAGAACGAGAAATGCCCAGTTTGCGCCGCCCCTTCGATGACGACGATGTTGATGACGACGACGATCCATCCGCAGAATGTACGACCACAGACTTGGGAGCAGACTGGTAGCAGCACCGCACCAAGTTGGCACTGTTGGCCATTGCCCGAAGACCAGAAGTGAAAAAGTCCGAGTACATCCTGTTGTCTGTCTGCATTCTTGCGTCCACAGTCCGAGGAGAGCAAGGCAATGAAAAAAGTGAGCGAGGGAGGGTTACGAGAGAGAGACTCGGAGAATCCAGAAAAGTCTGACAGGTTTAAATCCGCAGGCTGCAGCACCAAGGAAATCAATGTCAATGTCAAAATGTGGCAGTGAACATGTTACTTATATATATATATACTTATCACGGCGCGAGGGAGGAGAAGGGGCGCCACTCCCTTCCCCTATACGTACTTTGGCCGAGGGCGTTTGAGGGGGAGGAGGCATTTACCTCAATTAGGCAAAGTCACATAAACAAGACCGACTGTCGGGCGCGCAACGCTATCAAACACTTCTAATCGCCCGCCGCAAATCATCACGGACATGAGACGACTTGGGGATACATATCCGCAAAATAAAAGTCACCGATGAATCGATGATAGCTGAAACCCGAACACCTCCTTTGTCGTTTTCTTTGAATGTGCACGAGACACGAGACACGAGGCCGTTGCATAATGCCAACGCGGGCGTTAAAATGTTAACATTCGACGCTTTGGCAACCAGAACTTCCAAGTGTCAATCAGGAAGAGGAGGAGGAGAGAGAAAACGACCGGCGGCGAGCGCCCATTCCCCCTTTTTTCAGAATCAGCTGATGATGAACGCTGTCATTGTCCCTTGTCCTTGTCAGGCTTCGCCAGGGCCAGATTCTTGATTTCGAGTCTCTCGAGTTAAAATTGGACAGCCATAGTGATGGCACACACGGGGCGCGAGATGAAATAAGAACATGCTTCTTCGTTGTTTGAGAGTGACAGAGATGGTTTAATATATATAAAAAAAGGGGGGACACCGATTAAGCGTTTCTGGGCGATGGAGTCACGAGTGAATGTGGGCCAGCGTTTCATCGATTCAACGATTCAATAGCAGAGTACACCTTGGCGCGAAACAAGTTGAAGCCTAGCTTAGGGATGCCAATGATTTATGATGCACTGATGGGCGATGACAACGGCGTACATGTCATTTGATGGGTAATCGCCCCGAGACTCGCTCAAGCCAGACCAACGACTTGCAGTCGTCCAGTTAACCACACTTATTCAACAATCAAACGAGTCGTAACATAATCCAGAACACGTCCCTCGGCCCGCATGCGTCATAATACACTAGTGACTTGTCCCGCACTCGTCGAGTCGCGTTGTAGTACGTATAACCACCGTGGTTAACGTTGGGGGTTACTAGGGCGACTCGCTCCTTCAATCCAATGCCTACGCCTCACCGGCCAGACACCTTCGTCGTCGCTGTCCCCACCATCGCCGTCCCACGCGCCAACCTCTCCTTCTGCGCCTCCCCAATCACGCGCCTCTGGTTAAAATATTCAATCTACCCAACCCCCACCCAACCCAACCACCCACCCCGAACACTTTCCATCAGAACCAACAACAAACGGCAGAACGCAAGAACGCACGTACCCAGCTCTTCGCGCAATTCTGTTCATACCCCTTCTTCTCACCCGCACAAGCACCATCCTTCTCCTCTCCCGCCTTGATGACCCCCACCTTGTCGAGACAGGCAAAATAGCCGTCTCTGGCTTCCCAACATTTTTGGCGGTCTTGTCTCGTCAACGCAACGTCAGCGTCTTCCGTCTTTGAGCTGCTGCTGCTCCTCGAAAACCAGCCCATGACAACAGCAACAACGATATTTGTTTCAAATTGTTGCAAAAGTACAAATGCCCCGTACTCAAGTTTATGGTTACTCCCGTAATTCTCACGTGATAAACAGTCACATGACATTTCATTCAATGTCTGCTCCACATCAGAAAAAAACTTGAACCTTCTCTTCCATGGCTTCGCATCAAAAGGCACTACAAGCACTTCTTTCGTCGTCAAATACTAGTACATTGCATGCGACGTTATATCACAGATACAAGTCGATGCTGATCTACATTGCTGCCTTGCCTGCCGTCTACACAACGCATCGTAAACCGTCTCGCCGACTGGCCGCTGTAATCAACACTCACCTCAATAGGCAAGAACAACATTAATATAGAAGCGACAATAAACAGAGTAGCCGAGACAAAGATAGGTCTATACAGCAATGCCGTTTGACATGTGATTAGCGCCAGTTGTCAAGACGTGCAAGCAGGAAGCAAGATTTACGCGTTCGCTGTGGCGCCTGATGCTGCACCTGAGCTCGACGTCGTAGCAATCTTGATGACAGGTGCCAGAATCCCTGTGACTCTGTTGAAGCTACTCGCGATAGCGTCTCCTGTACCACGATGCGGGGCAGGGAAAACCTATGGAAAAAAAAAAAAGAAAAAGAAGGGGGGGGTCAAGACACATAGCAACTGCGTGGAAAGAGGAAAGGGACGTACTTCGGGAGTGTACGCATAGAGCACTCCATACATCTAAGACGACAATTGGTGCCTCATGTTCATGCGGTTGAATCTGACCATCAAAAAAAGACTTACTGCATTCCTGTGGGACACAGAAGCCCGAGCTTTAGCACACCTCGTGACCTTTCTGTAGCCAAAGAAAAGAACACGCACTCTGTCAATGCCGTTACACAAGAATATCCAAGCACGGCAGCTTGCGATTTACTGGTCGTGAATAGAAATAAGAATATTCCAGTCAGAGCTGTAGAGACCGCCATCACCAGCTTTCTACCACCCAAGGACCACTTGCCACCACTACGCGTCCAATCGACCACAACGCAGGCGATTAACGATCCGGGTACGCCCAACACAGAAATGATGGTATAGTTGCGATAAGTGACGTTTATTGAGCTAGAACCCTTTGGAACCCGTTCCTTGAGGTACAAGGTTAAGAATGAGTTGAAGAGGGGATATGCCAAGCCAATCAGTCCTGCGATTGATCAATCCAGTGTCGCCTGTGCAGGTGTGTTACACGTACCCCACAAGAGAATGGTGATCGTGGTGTTTATGAACAGCTTTCTGCCCCGGAAAAGTGGTTTGATATGCGACCTGTAGCGGTTCGTTGGCATCGTAAACAGTCCACAGATCATACCTCGAGCTTACAGTGAAAAGTGGGAAACAGATCCCTTGAGCAATTGCCAGTATGATTTATGGGTCACCATCTCGGAGCTATCTGCCGCTCGCAATTGTTCCAACGTAAGGGAGATCTTCTTGCCATTCCGTCTTGCCAAATGCTCCAGGACCTGATACCATCCAAGAGTCGAGCACCATTTCCGTTATGTTGCATCCGAGCAAAACGATTCACAAGCTTACCTCAATCGCCTCTTGATCTCTTCCCTTTGCAATCAGGTATTTGGAAGACTCTTGCAGGTCAAAGACAGCATATCGGAGCAAAAACATGATAAAAGTCAGGCCGCCGCTATTCTCCCCCTGTCAGCATGACGCGCATTGGAAACCAAACGTGAACGTGCCACGTACAGCGTAAAGCTAACGTTGTCGGTGAGTGAAAAAAAAAAAACAGACGCAAGACGCCGAGGTCACTCACAAGGTGTACCTCCATCCCATATTTTGACTTTTAGGACATTGGCCTTGAGGGAGATCGGGATCACATGAATAATTGGCGATGAAGGGCCAAGCAACCAAGGATGCAATCAGCTGACCAACGGACCACCACACCGAGAGGAGAGTCAACGTCCACTATCAAGTATGACACGGGTTCAGTACAAGCGGCGTCTGTTGATTCCAGACGCACCTGGTGAGACTGGGGTATGTGTTCCAAGAATAATGCGCCTGTTCATTCGAGTCAGTTTGCCTATCTCGCGCTGCCAGAAGGAAAGAATGTGAGTGCGAACCATCGACAGGCAAGCTAAAAACATGAAAAAAAAAAAGTCAGCACACATCTAGGATCGTACGCGCGCCTCACGCACTTGCCACCTATTCCAAATGCCATGCATGCCACCAAGGCAGCAAACGTGACAAAGTTGTTGGCGCCACCAGCTGCAATTCCGAATACTCCAGCGAGAAAGAGCGTGATCTACATTGCAGTCGCAAAATATAACTTTATACCAGGAATGGTAACACGCACATTGAATGACATTCTACGCCCGATGAGATCTGCGAGGACGCCCCACAGAGTGGCACCCAAGATCAGCCCAACATACAGCGCCAAAGTGGCGAATTCTACACGGGAGGGATTGAGTTCTTGCTGCACCTGCGGCAATGCGATGGCGACCGTTTGCAGCCAGAGGTCTAGAACGAGCCAAGGTTGGGTTGAGTGAGCAGGGTTAGGGTTGAGGTTGAGGTTGAGGGACGGGAGTGACGTACTATCTGCGAGCCATCCGAGGCCGGAGAGAAGAAAGAGTTGTATCTGGTAGCGACCAAAGCCGATACTATGGAAAGCAAGGTTAGGTGAGCATCCACTTTTTTATGCCGAAGCCTGCTTCGCAACGTACTCTTCCTGCAGACACTTGTTGACTGCGAAGCACACAGTAAGCGCGAGACCATCAGGAGACACGGACAGTGTACCCACCCAGGTTGCACTTGTATTCGTACGCCCTGTCTACGCCTTTATCGAGATTGAAATCCCCGCTGTCGACGCTGTCGACCACGGAAACAGTCTTTTCAAAGTCCTTGCCCATACCTACGCCACGTTGCTCGTCTCTGTTCTGTCACAATACTTGGGAGGGAGGGGGAGAGGAAGCGGAAGCGGAAACAAGTAAGGCAAGCGAAGGGCAACTTTGGAAAAAAGCCATGACTTTAACCAGGTGCCGATATATAACTTTTTGCGCTCCCAACGGACTCTTGGTTGTATCCATCGTTAATCGGTTCATTACTAGAAACTGGCTGTCAGTTTATGGGAGAATTGTGTATGATTGATTGGAGCAAGAAGCGGGAAGCGCGGCGGATGAATTGAAGTTACTGATAGAACGCTCCACATACATGTGTTCTCTGCCTTGGCTGGCATTTAGATGTGGCGGCAAGTCCGGTTGGTTGTTACCTGTGCTGACCTTTTGTCATTGGTTTCTTTCTTTTTTTTTTCCCTTACTTTTTACTTGGTGCTGGAGTGAGCGCGAGTGAAGGAGAGAACGAGAGAACGAGAAGGCTTGTGAGTGGAGAAATGAGTCTTGAGAGTCACCGCTAGACGCTGTCCTGAGAGATTCTTGGTTCACTGACGTCATGACACCACTTGTATCGTTATCGTGAGTGATCCCGTCTTTGTCAACCCGTTTCATCGCGAGAAAGGCCGTTACCTGCCGTTACTCGGTTACCCGTCGAATGTTCCGTTCATAGCCATGCAAGGTACCGTCACGTCAGCGCCAAGGAATAAAAAGAAACATCCGACCTGCCTGGCTCGAACAGGCGACCTCAAGATGATGGTATCCGTTACAGTCTCGCGCTCTTCCAACTGAGCTAAGGTCGGCATGTTCAGGTATGGGCTGAAAATCACAAGACTGCGGTGCCGATCATAGAACCAACCCACTCCTCCCCCGGAATGAAGAGCCCGTGCTGTTAATGACGTCCTCCGCCTCCTTCCCATTGCCATTGCCATACCATCAGCCTCACCCACGCCATGTCCTACTTTCTCAACAAAGCGGGCAAACAACTCTTTCAACAACATCTTGAAAAATACACTCCCCCCGATCCACTCTACCGATACACCGTCGACTCCAAAGGCAAGAAAAGGCGGTCCAAGGTTCGCACTCTCCCCTCTCCCCTCTCCCATCTCCCTTCTCCCATCCTCCCACCCATCCATTCACCCCACAGCGCACACCCCCACCCGGCCTCTCCAAACGCGACGCCCGCATCCTCACCACCCTCCAAACCCGCGCCCACCACCTCGACAAATGCTTCTCCCTCTGCGGCCTCCGCTTCGGCTGGTCCTTCTTCCTCTCCCTCATCCCCCTCATCGGCGACATCTCCGACGCCCTCCTCAGCTACCTCCTCATCATCCGCCCCGCCCTCAAACTCGATCTCCCACCCTGGCTCGTCGCCCGGATGATGTTCAACAGCGCGGTCAGCGTCGCGGTGAGTTTGGTCCCCCTCGTGGGAGATGTGGTGTTGGCGGCGTGGAAGGCGAATAGTAGGAATGCGGTGTTGGTGGAGGAGTTTTTGAGGGTTAGAGGTCAGGAGTGGATTAAAGAGCAGAAGGAGAGGGAGACGGAAGGAGAGGGGGAGAGGGAGAGGGAGCAGGAGAGAGAGAGGGAGAGGGAGGGAGGGGGTGGCAGAGAGGGAGAGAGGTTGACCCCGGAGGATCAGAGACAGGTTAAGCCTGGGGCCGGTATGGAAGCAGGCGAACAAGCTGTACCCTCTCGCACCGTTCGATTCGAAAGCAGTCCACCACCAAAGACTTTGGGCGGCCTATTCAATTCTATGGCGAGAAAGATAAATGGAAATGGGCAAGACGGAAAAAAGGCACCACCAGCAGGCGAAATGGGAAGATTTGTTGAACATGTCTAGCATTTGGGGAAATGAACCGATTATATATGTACAACATACCAATGGATGGACAATTATATACTAGGGTACTTCTGGTTTCTTCTTTTTTTCTTTTTTTAATCCATTGTACAATCATTTGATTTTGTAGTGTAAAAACGGACAGACTAATAGAACCTAATTATAACACCGTACTTGACACAAGTCTAGACTCGATCGCGGACGATCCGTCCACCCAAGTCCCGCACCAACGGATTCCAAGACCGTCGACAATAATCAACAAACTCATCAAAGGGACCAGAAATCCCATTATTTCTCGCGATGACCAACACAAACGGCTTTCTAAACTGCGACGCAAAATCCGTTATTTCGATCTGTGTCAAGGCAAAAAAAGTGGTTTTGTTAAAAGTCAGTGGGCTGTGAAATGCAAGCCAAGCCAAGCCAAGCCAAAAAAAAAAAAAAAAGACACTGACAATAGGCCAATGAGTGTCCAGAGCGCCGGGACAGAGAACCAACTCTCGCAAATTGGTACATCCCAAAAGCGACGCTTTCATGCCACTATGCTTGTACCAATTGTCCCACTCGCAAGGCGCCAGCACAAGACGTTCTAGGTTGGGATGTTGCGCCAACAGCGGAAAGAGCACATTTCCATGGCATTCCTGTATATCCCCTTTGGAAAGGTCGCGTATCGACAAATCAGTGAGATCATCGTAACGCGAGAGATAGCTGCACATCTCCAAGCCGACACGATTAGTCGAGATTTTCGAAAGCCAAATCCTTTCGCGCTGCAAAACCCGCCAGATTTCATCCATTTCGCTCCCATCTTGTTTGAACTCAAGTTCAAGAGAGGTCAAAGAGCGGATGTGGGGTATGACAGTTGGGGTAATGCCATAGCAATAATCAGATATTCGAATATGTCGCAACTTCAACGGGCGATCAGCTGGAATGCCTTCCAACAGACCAGGAAGGTGAAGATTTCCGGCGACTCCGTAGAAAGCAAGATGTTCCAGGTTGGGGTTATGAGAAATCGCGGCCCTGAGCCAATCGCGATGACGGTGACAGTACGCGTAATCAGTGACCGTGATCTTGTGTAGGTTGTGCAATCTTTGCATAGTGGGTACGAGCTGGTTTAAACAAGACCTTTCAAAATATTTGGACTCCTGAAACATGAAGCGCAGCTCGGTGAGAGACGGCAGATTTGAAAGCACGTTTGAAAGTAACTTCATCGTCTTCTCGTCGTCCCAATCACTTGTATAACTTTTACATGTCGTGGCAAGTCAGACCCACTGTCAGACCGTTGTATTTCTTCCTGAATTTGGAAACTCACTTGACAGATTGAACATTAGGGAATTCGAAAGAGCGCTTGCTCAACATTCTACGAAACATTCTAGCCTCGACCTGACCCAACAGATACACAAGATCCAGCGGTATCCTTAGCGGATCAGCATAATAGCGCCAGAGATATTTAACTGGAAGAACGAGTCCATATCTGATTATTGCGACAGGAAC
>JNHW02000156.1:0-23611 GCA_001691775.3 Amanita inopinata Kibby_2008
GTGGGTGAATTAGAGCGCCAGATGTCGTGCTCCGTCACAGTGGTATGCGCCGCAGTCCATCCTTCGACAGCGGTGGCCAGTCGCAATCTTCAGGATGAACCAACAACACAAAAACCAGTGTTAACCYGGAGGCTTGCTTGCTGAAGGGTGCCTACTTCCGTACGTCGACAGTGGCGGGGATATAACWTCTCCGTTGCATCTCTCGGAAAATGGAAGAAATCTTCGTGCCCAGCGGGAGTATTGACGAACGGAGGAGATCATTCGCTTGCCCTGGATAGTCACGATTCTGTCACTGCGACGAACAGGTTATGCGGTCTGCCCGTCCAGAAAAATAGAAGACGACAAGTTATAAGTGGAAGCAAGTGGTTTGAAGCGTTTGTCGTCGTCTTGCATCGTGTCGGATAAATCGCATTGCTGTCGACCACGATTCCGGTCAGGCTGCTGCTACCTTCACCGAGGAACGAAGCACGCAAACCGCTTCCCATCCCCCACGGACCTCCAAAAAAAATGAAAATATAAAAAATGAAAGCAAGAAAAAACCGAGAAGAAAATGTGAAAGAAGAAAAGACAAGTTGGTTCATGGTTTAGTCGTGGTGGTAGTACGCCAAGGACGTGTCAGCGTCGGAAATGCTCGATGGTCGCGCATTCTCTTTCCCAAAAGTCCTCGCGTTGTTCCAGTTGCCCTTGACGTGTCCGTCTGCCTGCACCTTGATGCTGGTGGCCGAAGGATAGTGTATTTGAGCGTCCTGACCCATGATGGCGGCGGCTTCCATCACAGTCCTTCCATCAACCGCGGTGGCCAGTCGCAATTGACGGGAAGGAGTGACCCAGCCATCCGCGATACCGTCGAGGTCAGCACCCATGGCCACCATTGCAACTACGTCAAGTCCCGAGTCCCGATTGGCGGCAGGGAACCAGAGGTCATTGGAGATATACTCAAGGGAAGGAAAGTCGAAAAGCGAGTCCTCGTCAGAGGGACAGACGGGATGAATAGGAAGACTTGGTACAGTGTCTTCATCTTTGTTTTCGACGGGCTGGGCTTCAGCAGCTTCAGAATTAATGGGATCAACAGAAGTGCCGATGACAACAGGGCTGCTGTCAGTGGCGCAGGCATTGGCAGGAGGGTTGACGGGAGGAGCAACTTCAATGGGAACAGAATCAACTGAGTAATCACTTGCATCAGAGGTATTGCCCGTGTCATTGATGATAGCGTCAAAATTCAGGGGAGTCACAGGAACAGGGGCGTGCAGGGCAGGGCTTGCAACTTGCCTAGCTCTGGGACAGATATATGCCGTCGGAGGGTAAGAAATAGGTGCAAGCGAAATGTTGGGCGACGGCATAAGAGGCGACGGCACCTTCCCATGTGCCTGCTGGAATTGACGCGCCTGCGTCAAATCATCCTTGTCAGCCACTACGAATCGTTGGGGAGAGCTAAAGGAGATGAGGTATACTCACTTCAACATCCCAGATTTTGCGCTTTACGACGGTTTTCATGTGCTTGTGAGCCCTGTAAAGGTTGTACAAGGAGGCGCCAGCGTAGGCGAGTGCAGCTGCAAGCACCGCCGCGATGAATATAACAAGAAGTATGATGATGATATCGCGGGTCTTAGGCGAGAGGTTTTCACCGATAATAAGAACAGGCATTGCGAAGATCGAAGGCTTGTAGGGCCGTCGAGTTGCAGAAGTTGGTAGAAGACGCTAGTAGTGATGGGTCGCTGCAGAAGAGTTGTATGGACAAGAAATCGAGCGAGGTGGCGCTTAAATATGGCCGATTGTAATCGAGACTGGTGTCGCATTAGTTGGGCAGGTTCTGTGAACGACGCTTCCCCATTGCAACCGATGGCCGTATCAATAGGGGCAAGCGCCGTAGAATAGCGATCGTCGTTGGTCATGATGGAGCATCGTTCTAAAGCTCAGTCGTAGTCCCCACTTATCGCGACGAACCTAGATTTCGCGTTTCGGACTAACTCCCTCCCGAAGTTTCGCGGCATGCAGCGTCAAAATGACTTGGAGTTCCGTTCAAGAGATGTATTGTGTATGTTTCTGTTGGCTATGCTTGTTCTTTCCTTGATCGGAATGTGAACAGTCAATCGTTAATAAGTAGAATGCCGCATACTCGATGACAAACCGTCAATGACAACAAAGTTGTACTTTTCTGAGCTTGTATCTTCGAACTTTGTGCTTCTTATCATCGATGTACCTCACGGCTGCATGCACACACACAGTTGCTCAAGCGCGCCAGACGGACGGTTGGAAAGTGAGTTGGACTTTGGACCAACGTTGCGACGGCTTTTGCTTTGGGATCAAACACCGTGAATATTCCGGTGAGACAACCCCAAGAACCTCTGAGGGAGCGTGAAGAACGTAGTCGCAACTTGCCATTCGAATTGTAAAGCTCAGCATGGACGTTGTTGCATCGGTGTAGCATTTGATGTATGCCACGACATAAGTAGATAGCCAAAGCAGTTGTCGAAATGGCTGATAAACGGGCTTTGATTATTGAAGAAGGAAACCCATACTGTTATTGCTGGAACGCTATGCATTGTTTATCACTGGCCCATCTGTACCTTATGACTCACCTTTACGATAAGTAACGAAGGGACGATGGATGTGATGCGAGGAACCTGTAATCTCTCAGACGACGCTTGCAGCTTGATCTTCCCGAGAGCAATATCAGCTGTTGGATTTAGCCACTTACCAGTATGTTCCCAGGTTGTCGGTCACGGAGCGATCAATCGACTTGGGTGAGAAATGCTCAAATTATATCATGTCCAAATAGTGAGAACAAGTAGGGTAGTGCACAGCATTAACAACAAACAATACTTGTCACTTGCCAGGGGCAACATAGTCTCTCGATAGATCAATCTCTCCCTTGAGATGCACGTTTGTGATGCGCACTTGGCGCTGTCTTGGTGCGCCGCCACGCTTGCCTTTCTTCTTCGTTGTGGGTGCCTTTGGTGGAGGTGCCTCGGCTGCAGTAACTTGTAGACCCTCTGTGCCACGGTCAGAAAGAGTCGAATGCTAACTTGAACAGTGAGAATCATAATCATACCTGACGCTAGCTGTTTGAGTAGGTCGACTTCGTTAGGGACCTTCAGTGAGTGCCACAGTTCGTGGAACTCTACGGGAAAGCACCGGTCAGCAAGGTTCACGCATGCTCATACGCTGAACAAGGTTATTTCCGACAACGTCGCGCTCACTCCACTACCTCACCGGATACCCGAGTCTCCGACGGGGAAGGGCGTGATGACATACCTTTCTCGACAGACATACCGCCCACATCCTCCGTTGGTTTCAGCTCGTTCCAGAACACCATCCTCAGTTGACCATCCTTGACAGTCCGTGTTACCAGGACTTCGCCTTCTTTTTCCAGCTCCTCTATCGCCTGGGGTGCTTCTTTCCATGACTCTTTCAGAGCCCTGACTGAAAGACCACCTCCTTTTCTCGTCTGTCGCTGGATTTCTGTCAATAGTGCGACTTTATTTCTGAAATTAAATTCATGCTAGTGTCGAAAAATAAGTAGGTGAAAGGACAAGTGAGCTCGTTAATGAACCTTGTAAGAATACAAATCTGTTTTTGGGTCGTATTGAACGCGGTCGTGTGCTCTGAATCTTTCGAGCAAGACGGGGTCAGCGTCTAGTGGAGTATTGGTGACGATTGCCAGGTCCTGCAATCGCATTGGATTGTGGGTGGACTAGGTGACGGTGCCCAGGTCAGACATCATCCGAGCAAACAGCAAACAAAAAGAAGCGACAACCTTGAGATGATTGACCGCATATACGAGCTGGGTATTGACATGTGTGCCTGTCCCTGTATCTGCTGGCTGAGAGTAGACGATATCTAAGGAAAAGCATGAGAATGATGTCATTGACTGGGACAGCGCAGTGACTGACTTGTGTTTATCCGCTTCTTTTTGGGTGACGAATGGGTGGGCTCGCTTGAGGGTGAAGGTGCGTCAGACTGTGTAGACGACTGTGGTTGGGAGTGCCACGAAGTAAATTCTTGCCGATGCAGGACAGACTTGAATGCTGCTGCGTCCTTTGCAAGACTGGACATTACTGTTGGGTGAAACGTGGAGGTCGACAGTGCCAGCAGCACAAAGTTTTGACTCGAAACGGGTGTCAAGTGTGCCCGCGGCCATGAATCACGTGATCTGGCCACGTACAAATTGACACGTCATGTCGCCCTAAATAAAAAGCAGCGACCGCTCGGAAAATTGGTTAAACTGTTTCTTGTTCACCATCCCTCACGATGTCCCTCTCTCGCCTTCACCGGCGACCATCTCACGCCCAATCCCGGCATATGCTCTCCTCTCTCTCTCTGATATTCTTCGCTCTGGTAGCGGTGCTCTGTCTATGCCCTTCATTGGTGCAGGCAGAGGACGCCAAATCAGAGTACGGCACTGTGATTGGAATTGGTACGTGTCATCCGAGTTTGTATAGTATCCCCCATCCCCTAACATCATTCTCAACAGATTTGGGAACAACGTATGTTGCCTTCAACGAATCTCGAAAATAATTCTGACAGCTCTATGAATATAGCTACTCTTGTGTCGGGTACGTTTTGTGACATTGTTGACATGTCCAATGGCTAATGTGCCATGCAGTGTCCAACGGGGTGGTCGAGTTGAAATTATTGCCAATGATCAGGGTCACCGTATCACACCTTCCTGGGTCAGCTTCACTGACGAAGAGCGGCTGTAAGGCACATTTTTAGGTTTACTTGAGCGGACTATCTGACAACCGTTTAGGGTCGGAGATAGCGCCAAAAATGCCTACCACTCTAACCCTTCTAACACTGTCTTTGACGCAAAACGATTGATTGGCCGCCGAATGGACGATCAAGACATGAAACGTGACATGAAGCACTGGCCTTTCAAAGTCACCGAAAAGAATGGTAAACCTGCAATCAGCGTGAAGCACAAGGGTCAAGAACGTGACTTTGTAAGTTGGCAGAATTGAGCATATTTATCGTCATCTCATCTGCCTGTAGACACCCGAAGAAGTTAGCGCTATGGTCCTGTCCAAGATGAAGGAGACGGCCGAAGCATATCTCGGCGAGAAAGTTACTCACGCTGTGGTCACTGTTCCAGCCTGTAAGTTTAAGTCCTTCAACAGCTTAGAGAATGTAAACTGAAGGCTTTTTCAGACTTCAATGATGCCCAACGTCAGGCAACCAAGGATGCCGGTACCATTGCGGGCCTCAACGTTCTCCGTATCATCAATGAGCCCACCGCCGCTGCGATTGCTTACGGTTTGAACAAGAAACAGGGAGAGTCACAGATCATCGTCTATGATCTCGGTGGTGGTACATTCGATGTGTCCCTTCTCTCCATTGACGATGGCGTGTTCGAGGTCATGGCTACTGCTGGTGACACTCATCTCGGTGGCGAAGACTTTGATAACCGGGTTATGGACTACCTCATGAAGATCTACAAGAAGAAGACTGGCACTGACGTCAGCAAGAACCTCCGCGCCCTCGGTAAACTCAAGCGTGAGGTTGAAAAGGCCAAGCGTACCCTTTCTAGTCAACAAAGTGTCCGTGTTGAAATTGAAAGCTTTGAGGATGGAAATGACTTCTCCGAGACGCTTACCCGTGCCAAGTTCGAGGAACTGAACATGGATCTGTTCAGAAAGACCATGAAGCCCGTCGAGCAAGTCCTTAAGGACGCAAACGTCAAGAAGGAGGATGTTGATGAAGTATGTCCACTGTGCATGGGTTTTCGCGCATTAACTTATGATCCCAAAGGTTGTTCTTGTTGGAGGTTCAACTCGTATTCCCAAGGTTCAGCAACTTCTCAAGGAATTCTTTGGAAAGGAAGCATCCAAGGGAATCAATCCTGATGAGGCTGTTGCCTATGGTGCAGCTGTCCAGGGTGGTATCCTTTCGGGAGCTGAAGGCACTGGTGACATGGTCCTCGTCGATGTCTGCCCACTTACCCTCGGTATCGAAACAACTGGTGGTGTTTTCACCAAGTTGATTCCTCGCAACACTGTCATCCCCACACGCAAGAGCCAGATGTATGTTCGCTATTTAGATGCATAAGTAAATTGATTCTAACATCTTTCTAGCTTCTCGACTGCCGCTGATAACCAGCCGACAGTCTTGATCCAGGTCTACGAGGGTGAACGTTCTCTTACTAAGGACAACAACTTACTTGGCAAATTCGAGCTCTCCAGTATCCCTCCTGCTCCTCGAGGTGTTCCTCAGATTGAGGTCACATTTGAAATTGATGCCAATGGTATCATGAAGGTTTCAGCGGCTGATAAGGGAACGTAAGTAATCTGCCTATGTTGGTTAAGAGACGAGGACTAAGGGATCTTGTAGTGGTAAATCTGAGAGTATAACCATCACGAACGAAAAGGGACGTTTGAGTCAAGAAGAAATCGAGCGTATGGTTGCCGAAGCCGAGAAATTCGCGGCTGAAGATGAATCCCAACGTAAACGCATTGAAGCCTTGAACTCTCTGTCATCCTTCGTATACGGCCTCAAGACTCAGATTGGCGACCAAGAAGGGCTCGGTGGAAAGATCAGCGATGATGACAAGAAGACCATCCTTGCCACCATCAAGGAAACCACTGACTGGATTGAAGAGAATGGCTCTGAGGCTAGCACCGAGGACCTAGAAGAAAAGCTTGCAGGTGCGTGTTCAGCCCCTTTCTAATTATAGAGAGCACTCGTTGACTGTTTTACAGAGGTACAAAGTGTTGTCAACCCCATCACCAGCAAGCTCTATTCCTCAGATGGACCCCAATCCAGTGATGACGATGACGATGTGCTACGGGACCATGACGAGTTGTAGAGGGTTTCGTCTTGATGTGAGGCGGTATTTATACGGTACTAAGATGAAAGAAGTGCATGTACTTAGATGGGCTGAGAGAGCTTGTTGGCCCAAAAGCCATCGAGTCTTAGAAGGCAATCGCGAGGAGATAGTACAAGCGATTAATCTAAATTTTAACCTCGCAAAGTGACTAAAGTTGAGGTTGATGGCGCTCGGTCATCTTGATGTGATGCAAGTTTATGATGTTGACTTCTGGAACGTCCCGAGTCCAGCATGATGAGATTGCTACTCTGAGCCAGTGTTGTTTTCGCAGGAAGGGTATGCTGACCAGCAAGTTCGCTGAAAAGGAACCTTTAACTCCTCCTTTAATCCGCATCTCACGAGAAAGCCTGACTGTAATAGAATGTGATTATTCCACCAAAGCATCACCAGACACACAATCTGCGTCGAGACAGCATGCACGGGAGCCCATGGCGTTTTCAACTCGTTCCTGTACAGCCGGCAATCTCTAAAACCAGTCAGATCTTGGTCGAACCAGCTGCCTCACCATCGCCATCAGACACTAGCCTATTTTCTTTCCTCCCTACCCCACGATCAGAAGACAGTGAAGGAAAACGCAATACAGGTGCAGCTGAGGAGCCAATTGGGCGAAAAAAAATGAGGAGAGCTTCTCTCTCCGTCTCACGCCCTATCGTGGTTGTATCAAGGCAGATGGCAGTTTGTCCTTCTGCTAGTTCTTATGACTAGCCAGATTGATAAGTGCATTCCGTTGAACCGTTTGCTGAAGCAAATTCTGATGCATTTCAAAACCAAGTGGATTCGAGGAGGCATGGGGTTTTGGTTGCCTATTGGCTCTGCTAAAAGTTGCGATGACCCAACTGAATGACATCAGCCCCTCGCCTGAAGCTTGTTCTTGTAACAATCCTAGTTACAGGAGAATGGCGATGCTAAAGTCACCCAATGAGATGGAGGAGACAAGCTGAGGAGCCATTCTTCCCGACAGTCCTATTCCGAGTCTTGTGCGGCTCTTGCCCTGCTGAGTCTTTCAACCAATGACGGTCGGGCGCTCACATCCCTTGGAGCCCTCTGCCTTGTTCCTGAATTTCGGGTATCCCACGCTCATCCCGAAAAGCTTTGACTGCCGACGTCATCGTATGCCACGTTCATGGATGTGTAACTCATTGTACTGACCAACATCGTTGGCGATGGAGTATGAAGTATTTGAGTTGGGGAATCTTTATGTTCGTTCCTCGTTCTGAATTTCTCCTTCAAAACCACAATGAAGGCGATCGTCGATACTTGATTATCATATGTCAGTGAGTACGTTGTGCTGTTAAAAAAAGCATGCCCTGCAGGTTCAGATTTGAATGCTATGCTGTTACCACGTTTCTTGTCTTATCTTTCACTCCTCCGTTTGATGTCCTTTTTCAATCTTGTCCTTTAGAAACCCAGCACAGTTATGTCGAGCTCGAAATTTTTTTTCTCGATCAGCAGCTGGCGAATTGCCTTTCGTTCATTATCTAAATATGTAATTTGATCGAAGGATCGTGTTCCTTGAAAGGCAACGACTCCCCACTCCTTCCCCTCTCAGTGCGTCTATTATTGACTTGGTCATGAGCACCTTGGACGGACCGTACTCGCACCTTCACGCCCGCCTTCAATGGATAAATTTTCAATCATGAGGGACTAACTAATTCTTTTCTTGCCCTTTACGGCAGACTCGAGCAAGGCCCAGCTGAACTCATGGCAGACATACTTTTTGCATGTTTTTTTTTCCTATACAAAGCTCCACCTTTTAACCCCACCTCTTTGTTCGAGCGTTCTAGACATGCGTAAATTATGCCCAGACACTATTTTATGTCGGTGTTATGAGTTTCTTTCTGCCTTTGATACGGCTGACAATGGATGATTGATGACAGGTGATTAGAATCAACAGGCTACAAGGTTCGACTGAGTTGGGCGTAGGTTACGCGTCGGATTAAACGGTGCGAAGAGAGGGAGCGGACGAGCAGAGAAAGAGAAGAAAGGCAGATGCCGACAAGACCAACTACACGAGGTGACCTGTTTCCATTCCAACCCAAAAACTTTGTAACGTTAGCGCCGTTTCATCTATTCCGTCCTTGAATATTTATGTCGGCATGGCGTAAAGTGCTGCAGGATGCTGGTGATGATGGTGATTATAAAGGTTCAAAGAAACACTCGAGAGAGGAAGAGGAGCATTTTGCAATTGATTATCGTAATTGATGGTGGTATGAGTTCTGGCAGAGAATCGAAATGTAGACGTAAAGATGTGGAGGCCCAGAACCTGACAAGAATCAGTAGCAACAAGCGAGCATGGAGTGACAAGGTGTGAGTGCGAAAATAATAGGGGAACCTGACATTTTGTTTTCGTCATGGTATTACTTATAGCTCGATATGTTACCGTGTGTAAGCTGGTGTCGGTAGTGCGACCTTTGTTTTTTTTTTCCTTTTTGTTTCGTCATACTTACGAAGATCGGCCGAGTTGGGTTCCTCGTCCTTTTCCAAGGGTTGCGAGTGCTAGATCTAGGGACACTGTGATTTTTTTCCTTCAGGGTTGGCCTGTATATCGGAGAGCGAAGAATGGATGAATGGGCGTGAGAAAGTCACGAGAGGTCGGTGGAAAGTAGGGCAAACGAGTATGTACCGTCGGGCGTACTGACCGTGTCACCGTACTGCATGATGCATCTTACGGGGTTTCATTTCGGTCATTTGCGCGTCGCACATCTAGCCGACGCACAGATGAGCACTAAGCCCCAGACTGATTCATTAGTGGTACACTTTTCTGACGGGGGCGTTCTGATAGACGTGGAGATGGAGATGGACGGAATCAGATACTTGCGGCTGCGAGTCGGGAGATGTGGTGCTGATGGCTGCATTGTCCTGCGAAGCGAGCCAATGAGAAAAATGGGACGTATGACGTCGATTATCTTACCAAGCGAAGAGGTCGTCGAGGGTGACTTGCTCCATTCTGGGAATCTTTATGCGATGAGAGGGGAATATCCGTGGATCCCTTTGGTGGTATGTATGTGATTTCACTTCTTTTTTTCTTTTTCCTTTGGGTCATTGTATTCTCCACTGCTCCTCCGCTGATTCCTCCGTCTGATAATCCATGGACTGCCTAGTCGCCTCGTGCATCAGATATTCGGAAGGAAAGATTGAAAGGTTTGTCATCAAGCGAAAGGCTGTTCAGAAGGAGATGCCTTTTCGCCCATCTTTTTCTTTCTTCTTTGGACCCGGCTTTTACAAGGGAGTTCCCCGCGTTCTGTTCACCATCAATCGAGGGTATACAGGAGGCTATGAAAATCTGCTTTCATGAAAATTGCTTTCTTCTTTCATTCATTTGAAACGCCATTGATGACCGTTACTTTGAATAGAATTCAGTGTCACTGGACGAAGATTACGCAAAGGCGCCCATGATTGAAGATCTTCTTGCTCCAGGAGGTTGGCTTGTTCGGTTGCCTGCATGTAGGCATGCCTAGTCCAACAAACCTGAATCACATTTCCATTGTTCTGGGGCTGGTGACAATGGAGCCCCGACTGGCACCTACGCGTACATACACGGACATATGGCTTGACGTTTACACTTGTAGATGTTTGGGTAGAGTTGGACGGGGATCCCGTATCTCAAGCCCTCAAGGCTTCATCATGTCTGATGTGGGCTACGATGATTTTGGTCACATTGTTCCCACTCTTGACAAGATACGGACAGTAAACGTGTTGAATCACTGACAGTTGCGCCAGACGCCACCGCTGTCATTGGGTCTTTGAAAAAGAACCAGAAGCTGCCACATGTTTCAAAAGGAAGCTGTGGGTGGCAGACCCGCGACTGGTTGATAGCAGAGGTCGCCTGACAAAGCAGCCATCTTTCGAACACATGCCCCTGTCCTGACCTGACCTGACCTGACCTAACCTGGAGCTGACCTCAAACACTGGTCAGAGGCATAATTTATGAGTGAGGTCTGTTAAATCGGGCATGGCGGCATATCGACTGGATGTACAGTTTCTTAGCAATGACATGAGTGTACTGTATATGTTTTGGAGATTTCATTAATTAAGCTTCTTCGACCTAGATTCGGCAGGCAATCGCCGATATTAAATAGCCAGGGCAGGAACAGAATAACAAAAGGGGAGGAAATAAAGGCGCCAAGGGGCAAAAGATATAATAATTGGGGCGCGCCGTGGATGTGGACGGATGGGATAGTCTGTGGTGGTGGTGGCAGGAGGGCGTGTGATGGTGGAGGCGCAAGTAGAGTGGGTAGACGAGCGTCAAGGCCAGTGCAAGATCCGTTGAGTGGCGTCGTTTGCGGCGAGAGGGAAAGCTGTGCAGTAGAGACGGTCGTGGTTGCGGAGGTCCCCACGTGGTGGATTGCCAAGTTGGGTTCAGGGGGGTTATCGATGAGGGAGGTTTGGCTGGAAAGGGGAGAGATCGATAAGTCACATGAGATGGGTTGAGGGTTAGTTTAATGTCCGTTGGAGGAAGAGAACACGTGTCAGATGCCATCTCACTCTGTCGGTAGCCGGCTCGAGTCATGCGCAATCTCACATCACACATCTCTCCTTTGAAAGAAATAGAAAAAAAATAAAGAAAATCGACCGCAACTGCACACTTCGACTTTTTCTTTTTTCTTTTTTTTGAATCGGCACTTGTTTTTTTTTATGCTATACCCTATAACCAGCTCTCTCTTCCTCAGTTCACCCCTCCTGACACTATCCTCCTCCTCTCACTCCTCTCACTCCTCCCCTTCACTTCCCCCTTTCTCCCATCTTAATGCCTTCCATACTCAATCTCAAGTTCAAAGTCGGTTGCTTTTGCGCACCCAAGAGTGGCTGATCATGAATGCTTGCATCTAACTCAACAGGGAAACAAGTCGTTTGTCGCCTTTAGCAATCTCAACGATTCGGAGGCCTTGACAAAAACCTGGAAGGTCCACCGCTTCTTTCATTTTCCTTACTCCATCCCCATCTGAGTCTGCTTTGCCTTGCTCAGGTCTGTACAAAGGTAGCCAGCTTCCTCGAACAGGGCCAGCGACTTGAGAACCTGAGTTGGAGACTATGGCACCTCCAGAATCTCATGGTCGACACTGACAATGCAAAATCAAAGCGCGAATTTAGGAAGCTTTCCAAGTGCATGGGTGACAAGCTCGACAAGGAAAAGGGCAGGTGGGCGCATACATTCCTCTCCCTTATCACCCAGCGCTAACATATTGTCCTCTTAACCGCCAGGAGTATTGAGGAGCTTGGAGCTCCCGACTTCAAACATAATCACTCCGCCGACCTAATCCGACAACGAGCGGCAGAAAAGGAACGCAACCGAGAGGCTAGCCAAAACGCCAAACCTGGCACTATCAAGCGAATGCAGTTTACTTTCAGCGTCGACCAACCTAGCCCCCCCACTAACCAGCCAGTAAAGAAACCAGACCTTAAGCCATCCGCGGAGTTCACTAAACGAACTCGCGCGGCCGTCGCTGCGGCGGCGCGCAACACGACCTCTACAGATGACAGCATGGCGTGTGATGGCGAGGCCAATGACAAGGACCCTCCCGAGTGGAGAGTGACTACTCGATCTGCGGCGGCAGCCATTTCTTCTGCTACCAGTGCCCCTTCCTCACCGGCCCTTCAACTCTCCCAATCTCTTCGATTTCCCCCCATATTTTCCAATGATTTTGGTCCGTCTGCTCTGCTCTTTGCAACACCTACTGTCACGAACAGCATGAATTACGGCGAAGGGCTCAACCCCTCCGGCCACAATGATGATGGATTTAGCATTGTGCGACCTACCATCGAGCTTCCCCTCGATGAACTCTTGAACAATGTTGATTCCCCCCTCGATACGACTACGTTCTCTTTCTCTTTCTCTTCCTCCATCCCTAACAACACTACTTCTACTTCCACCGCCCCCGCAGCGGCAGAACCGACTCAACCTGAGGATGTGGTAATGCAAACTGCCAAATACACCCCTGCTCCCGCTCCTCCCCCAGCTCCCGAGCCTCGCAAAACCCGGAGGCGGGCCTCTGCTGCAGCGAGGATGATCAGCGAAGGCAACAATATTGCCAACGAAAAGGATGAGAGCAGCGGTCTTGACAGGCGCAGCTCTACCAAGAATGTAGCTTCAACTTACATTAATCGTAACTCCTCCGCTGTCTCCAGTGACCAGTCCAAGGATGCCAATGAGGCTTTGAGCCCAGTCACCCTGCTTACTCAGGCAGTCAAGGAAATGTTGCCGGAAACGGTTGCACCATCCAAAGTGAATTCATTGCATGTCACTGGAGTTCAGTCCAATACCTCGGCTCGACCTGCACTCACGGTCCGAACTCAGAACACCAACTCGACTTCACGCTCTTCTGGTCCGGGCGCGACTGCTACTAATTCTGCTTCTCTGCGGAATACCACCAATAATGGTAACTCGGCTCCAGGAGGCGTCAAGGCCGAATGCTCAAACTGCGGTGCAACTCATACACCCCTCTGGAGAAGAGGCTTGAATGACGAACTCAATTGCAATGCCTGTGGTCTTTACTGTAAACTGGTCAGTATATTTTCATCTTTCCTTTCAACATAGTCATCAACTATGTTTAGCACAAGCGCCCTCGGCCGAAGAGCATGCGCAATACCCATGGAGAAGGTCGTGCACAGGCTGCGCCCCGCCAAGAGACAGTCGATGTCACGGGTGAGTCAAGAAAAAAAATTGCATCATCAGCTTTCTGACAACCTGATAGCGCAATGTTACAACTGTCACACTACTGCTACTCCCTTATGGAGAAAGGATGATGAAGGCAAGACAGTTTGCAATGCGTGAGTAACTTTGAGCATTGAGTCATCATTCAATTATTCACATCAATATGTTGAAATGCAGATGTGGTTTGTATTACAAATTACATGGGTCTGCCCGCCCTATCTCTATGAAGTCAGATGTTATACGCAAGCGCTCAAGGCACGATGCTCGTCGTGGAGGTAATCCGTCGGAGACGCCGTCAGCCAGTCCTGGCGTCAGTCGCCGCGCTTCCCCAGCTCGAGACCCATCACCGACACTTGCACCTGATTCGACGACTCAGGTCTCGTACGATTTCAATGACGAGATGGACTACCGATCTGCCCAGTCTGAATTGCTTGGTGCTCTTGGTACAGAGAACAATCAATCAAACCTCTACCCCCCGTCGTATCCATTCCAATTCCCAGGGCCGTATCATCCGGACTATTTGTTGCAACATTACAGTCTTCCCTCCGATCCGCTGCCATTCTCAAACATTGACAACAATAGCAGTAGTGGAAATACATCTGACATGGACTTGACAATGAGCCCGAGGTCCAACAAGCGACGACGGATGAGTACTGATTCCGCCTCTGAGCCCCCTTCAAGTGCTGCTTCCTACAGTTCTTTTGACAACTTCTCGTCCACTTCATCTGTGACGTCCAACTCAGCAAGGTCGTCTGTTGACTTCCCCTTCAGCAGCTATTCACCCACCGGGGCCTGTGGTAACAGTAGCCCGGGTTCGTCGCCAAACAGTAACTCGAATGGATCTAACAACGGAACGAACTCAAGTGGATCAGCCTTGAGGGGTTCTGGGAACACTTTTTGGCATCCGCCTATGTTGCCGCACCCCGATCACTCCCCTGCCATGTTCCATCCACCGATGTTGCCTCCAGCTGACGACAGCCCAATGGACTACCTTCATCCGCCGATGGTTTTGCCCGATGATGTTGCTGAAACATTGTTCTCCACCTACCTGCATCCCCCTATGGCCTTGCCGGATGAGAATGGCCCAGCCAACTCAAGCACGTCAACGCCCAGCTCAGGGAGTGGCGGTAATGGAAATACTGGGGGGTCAGCTGGATCAGGAGGGTTTGAGTCGTTTGATTCTCCGATGCGAGTGTATTGAGGTCGAGAGATGAAGGTGACAAAATGTTGTCTTCCATCCGCTGCTCCGTCGGGCCAAAGATGTTTTGTCCATGTGGGTGGGTGTACGGTTCATCGGTCCGAGGCTGTGGTTCTGTGACAGTGGGAAAAAAAAGAAGAAATTCGTCAAGTGGGTGAGGATTCGGGGGACTCTGATCAAACGGAACTCTTCATTCTCGTCGTCTGCAAAAGCCGCGCTCGTTCACGCACACTTGGGAAGTCAAGTGAATGTCCATCGTGATACCATGTTTATTGTCTCTTGTCGCCGCGAGGGTTACCAGTGATACCCCATTCGTCTCCCTGTCGAAAATCACTTTCTGCTCATTAGACTGCTTTCTGGTGATCTGGAACAAAATTGGATACGTCATCAAGTTCATCTCTTCTCTCTCACGATATCCTAGATGCGCAACCTTTCTCTGCGTTTCCATTTTTTGGGGAAGGATCTGCATTCAGTTCTCCTGATACTCCAATCACGCCATTTCACTCCCACAAAAAATCGTGCCTCCTCACTGCGCCCCACATGGTCAGTCGGATACCTCTTCTGGCTTCAGCATGCCTTCACCTTTAGCTCCGGGTGCAGGCATCGCAGTTTATGTTTTAAACGTGGTATACATGATTCGCTATCCCTTTTCTCCTGGTTGTCGCCCCTTCCCCCCTCCCCCAAGTATGAGTTCCGTGTTTTGATGCAAGTTTTGTTTCAAATGCCAATCGTCAATCAAACCCAACCACATCGCATTTTCTTTCTTCCTTGCATGAATTCCAACTCTTTTCGCTTCGTGACAAATTATCAGCCCGCCGGACAAAATCACATCAATTCCCCCTTTCTTCCGTGTTCGCGTTTGCATGGTTGTTATGCTTTCGACCTTGCCTATCATACTTGCTACTTGCAACTTGCATTTCAAATTATTTATCCACGCGAAATTTTTTCTGGCTCCGCAACCGCAAATTCCATTCCTCTCGTCGCAAACCAGCAACTCCGCTGCGCCTCTTGGCAACAACTCCACACGCCCGTTATTTTCTTCGACCTACAACGACGCAGTTTCCTTCACGCATGTATATGAAACATCGAGTCCACTCTCATCGACACAACGCCCACTGCCAAAAAAAATGACATGTACCTTTAGGTTCGGTTCTCGTTCTCACTTGTCCTGTCTGCCATCCTCGAACTACGTGACGAGGGGGAAGAGAGAAGTAAAAAAATTGTTTTTTACACCCATCATTTATACATTTCTAGTATATCACTCACCAATAGCTAGCCTATTTTTTCTTGTTAACACACCCATTTTATTCCTACCATCTCTCCCCGATTTTCCATCTGTTGTGCTCAACTTATTGCGAAAGGTCGCGCATTTTCGACCTCACAAATGCAATGTTTTTTCTGCTTACAACTCTTTGTAGCATGTTTGTGCATCCATTGTGTTTATTAAGTAGTAACTGTATAGTAGACGTCTCAACAAATGGTGCATTGATGCATGATGTCTGGTTCCGTCTGACATTACCGGAGGTACGATGGGATTTCCGCGCCCCTATCAAAGTTCATTTGGACAATGCTGGCTCGAAGAGAAAGATGCCTATGCGGGGCTGTTCTCCAGCAAGTGCCAGGGTCCAGGAGAGGCAGGGTAGGGTCGAGTAATACTATGTAGTGCATTGTCTGTGGCAATGGGAACGTGTAAATCGGCACTATGCTTGACTCTTCCAAGAGCGGTTGAATGGTTCAACCTGATTTGAATATCACGTATGAACTTATCACAAGAAATCTGGGTCTGGTTAGATGTGACCTGAGATGCTTACCGGCAGTGGCCTGTGCCGCGTTTTAATACTTAACCAGTGCAGCAAAACGAAATGTGACACCTTCCATCATGCATCAAGTCATGTCCGGGGTCCAGCCTGCCTCGTGTCCTGGTCATTGAATGTATCTCTGTATGTATCTTGTTCTTTATCTGCTTTCTAGTCCCCTAGGGGGTTAGCGTTCATTTGAATGCTCATCAGACCTTGCACCTGAACTTATTTGTTGATTTCTGCTGTCACTCCCCTTGAATTGAGTCGCAGTTGGAAGAGTGGGGAAGAGTGGATGTGCAAGGTTTGTCAGACGTGGTTTTTAATGCCTTCCTTTCTCCTTTCTCCTTTCTCCTTTCTCCTTGTTCCGTTATCTATTTTCTCTTCAGCATTGTGTGTGTGTGTGCATGTGGACAGAGTAGGGGGGTAGTTGGGTTTCTGATTCGACCATGTCAAGAAGAGAATGGTTATGTTATATAAGGATGAACCTTTGAACAGTTGACCGAGGATCAAAACAGGGAAGTAGAAGATGATGACTTGTCCTTGAAGGCAGAATGTTGGCAAGTTGGGTTCATTTCTTCAAAATGCAAATGTTACCGGTGGGGTTGTTTACCTGGCAGACTATGGGATGCTCCCGGTGAAGATTGTTACCAGGTTACTGGAATATATACCATTTGAGTATCATGTTGAAAGCAAACTGGACACGGGGGGTACAAATGCGATTCGGCACTGCCTAGAAGGCCGGGACTGAGTCAGCATAGAGCACTGTACAATATAATTATCTTCGTTAAATTGTGTTCGAACTATATACATTACATTTATATCACTGTCAATTGCCATTGGCGAATAAACGTACCACGACATGCATGATGAACACATGAGCGATTGATGATAAATTCTGACCTTACTAGATTTGTCTGCTACCTATGTACCTGGCATTGTGAAGTGAGTGGTGAGTGAGTCGGAATGATTGGTCGAAATGGCACAGGAAGGTACTAAAGACTTTTTCATAGAAATAACCGAAATACTTTCATTTCTCTATATTCGCGCGGTCTCTAAAGTTGATCGTCTGAACGCGAGTCCGTTTACTCACAGGACAAGTAATGAGACTTTCACACCTATTTAATTGGTTGGTTATCTGTCTCAGCTTATTGAACACCAGAAGTATAGTGGGAGATGAGTTAGTAACAACAGATCTAGATTCGTCATGTTCCGGTCTTCTTAATTAAACAGAGAAGGGAGTGATTAGTGGTGAAATGGCAATAGACATCGCGTTTTTTTCGGGCAGGTGATTACGAGACGCTCATTCTCGATGCTTGCAGCGACAACTCAATGAACTTTTGTCCATCGTTCGTAGTAATTGTTGGAAACGCATGCGAATGTGATGACCTCACGCTGTGGGACTGCACTTATACATCACGTCGCGTGTCAGGTGTGACGAAAAGTCACGTGCACAGTGACGCACCTTCATTTACCTCAGAGGGTTTATTGGACCCCCACACGCGGCCAACCTTCCTCTCTACCACCACCATCCGTCCAACCCAGCCTCATGTCTGAGATAATCTATCGGCAATACGTAGGAGAACCTGACCTTCCCCATGTAATGGCTCTCGTCCAAAGTGAACTTAGTGAGCCGTATGTAATTTACACTTTCCGTTATTTTCTGCATCAGTGGTACGTGTCGCGTGTTCCTTGGCGAACGTTAGCTAATTAGCATCCAGGCCTCACCTTGCGTACCTTGTAAGCCGTAACCAACCTAAAAGCAAGTTTCATTAATTAAGTTTCATGAGGCGTATCCCAATGACCCTCAGATTACTGACCCGGTCGGCGTCATTGTATGTAAGCAGAGCATGCACAGAGATCGTGCAAATAGAGGTTATATTGCTATGCTTAGCGTTCGTAAAGAGTGGAGGAACCGTGGTATCGGTTAGTTTCCCTCCTCACCATCCCTTCCATCCTCACTCGCATCTCAGATAATGATGAATGACTTTCTGGTGCGGACTTTGTTTGCCCCTTCTTTTTATTATTATAGCTAGCACCCTTGTTCGTAATGCCATTGACACGATGAAAGAGGACGGTGCTGAAGAGGCCAGTTTCAGCCTGTTGTTATCGCCTTTCTCCATTTCTTACTGTGTTTGCTTTATAGGTCGTATTGGAAACGGAATACGATAATCACGCTGCCCTCTCACTGTACGAGTCTTTAGGATTCATTCGGGAAAAACGATTATATCGCTTTTACCTCAACGGAAAGGATGCATTCCGCCTTGTACATGCGGTACCGCCAGTAGAATCTGACGACGGTTCAGACGTCACGGGTGTTCTTGATTCCTCTTCAGGTTCAACAAAGTCAAGTCGCTCGGCTCGCCTTCGATATCGTCCACTGTATCGTGCCATTCAGGTATCTCCCTACTCAGATGAGGAGGATAATTGAATTTTGAGATTTCCGCTATCTTTCAATTTCTGTAACGCGTTCGGTCTTGCGTGGTTTTCTTTTTCATCTTGCTCTCTCTTTGCACTATACCGTTGTACTCATAGCTGTGTAGCAGTTCTCACCCCCTCCTTCGATGTGTAAAATAATCATTACATATAATACATACCTGAAGAATCCAAAGTGTGGCCTATACAATTATATACAGACGCGCCACACAAAATGGTGTTTGTCAACCACGCCCGTCATACGTTTGACATCGACTAATGCCTCCTTATACTGGCTCATCCTCTCAGGTTCAAAATGAACCTATACCAGAAGAGCAAGATGAAAAGGCGATATCTCAAGATACTGAAGAGGTACAGCTTTTGGCAAGCTCGCAAAATTTGACTTGTGCTTCACTCGCTGCAAATCATATACTGCCTGTGGACAGTCCTGTGACAAACTGCTTTACTACGTTCCCTCTCTCGCCAATGAATAGAAGTTTACAAAACAAAGCTATTCTATTTTCCAATCCTGATTCAACTGGAAATTCCTCAGAATCCATCAGTGGTACTATTGCAACTCTGCATCGTATATCTGCAACGTTCCAGGCAGCCTTGGATTATACACGGAATATCGGGATTACCGATGCAGAATTTTGTCTCTCATGTAAGCATATTCTGGCCCTATTACAACTAAGCCTCTCCGGCCAGTATCAAACCGAACATGAAGGCGTGGAAGCGCGAAAAGCGGTATGCCACAAACATCTTCACCCTCGATAAACTAACTATAAGTCGTTCATAACAAGTTGATCGATGCCGTAGAGGTGAGTCCTACAGTTGTGCTGTTAGAAGGGTTCTCCTAAAATCAGGGTAAAAGTATGCTATCATCACGTTCATTTATCGCATCTCTCCAGTCATACAAGATGAGGATTATCTCTCTGTTGTAGGCTCTGAGTGCACTTATGAAGAGAGCCCTGGCATTCTTGCTGTTCTGCTTGAAACAGCCGACGCATATATCTTCCAATCTCAAGATTACATGTCACAATGTATGATGAATCTGGCTTCCTACCATTCTCCTCATTCGTTTTGAACATAGTACGTATGGTGGCTGCCCAACAACTGTTGAAAGATGATGTAACAGCGTATCGTATACTGGAAGAGCGGAAGCCCGCCACTGGAACAAGACTAAATGACGGGCGCAGCATCAGCAAAACCCTTGCAGCCCACCACGATAAGCTGGAAACGCATGAAGCCATGTCACTCCATCGTAAGCTGCACATAAGCTCACCGCTACTTTCCACGTGGTATGGACCACAGATGCAGGCATATACAACAATTCCTTCCATAGTGCCTTCCGCTTCCTATCCTTCGCGCAGTCTCACGGCTTCTCCCTCGCTTTTATCGACTTTACGCAGTTTCACACCCTCGCCGTCTGACATGCGGACATCGAATCGTTCAGTGTTGAATAATTCTGCCGATTTAGTGTCATCTTTGGACTCGCCCCGGCTCGAGCATAGACCGACTTCATTCTATGCTCACTTCAAAGATGCCTTTGGTCTAATCGAACCTCTATCCCTCCAGCCCGAGAACCGGAATATTGATATGGGCTGCTTTGAAACTTACTCAGACGCTGCCATTGACATTGGTTCAGACCCTAGCTCTCGTGACTCTCCGGATTGCACTGTATTCGTCGACGGGGGACCTGACCATCTCACTATCGAACAAGTGACGAACGTTGGCTTGGGTGACGCCCGTAATACTGAGGGTCAAGTGGAGCCGTGTACACCGCCCATAGTATCTGAACTGGTGTGGCAGTCAAGTAGATCAGAGACGCGAACCGCAAGGGAGGAGTCTAGGGTAAAAGAGCTTCTGAGTCTAGCCCTCTTGGGATCTGCTGGAAAAGAACCCTTTGGCGACTGCGAAGCTGGGACAACTGTGAACTCCAAAGAACGTAGTTTGGAACATCAGGGTTCATCCTCTCCTCTTTTACTTGACTTAAATCAGGGGTCGCCTCTCAGACTGCGTGCAAAGCTCGGGAAACCACAACAGGAGACGGGAATTCAGTCAAAAATAGAAAGGGAGAACAACATCAAGAAACCATACTTTACACGTAATTCGACAAGAATAAATTCCAAGAAGAGGAAAGTATCAGAAGGCGATGTTCATGTCAATGATGAGAGGAAAGTTGCCAGTAAACTTGGGGCGAGGTTCACCGGTAGGGCCAAGATATGTAGGGTTGCGTCGACCTCGGCGGAAAAGGAGAATAAAGAGTAGACCGTTATTCAAAGGTTTCTTTCAGAATGTAATAGATTCGTAGATGTTCGCAGCTCATAGACTCGGTTTTGAATATGAGCTCTCGAGCAAGAGACATGCACATCAATGACTTGGCCCCAATGTTGAGAAAGTTTTTTTTTTTGAATAGCATGGGGAACACAGTAAAACTAGTGGGCCACCTTGTGGTGATGGAAGTTACATGAATGCAGTATGTACGTCGTGATGTATATTTTTAAGTTTTGGTTTGTGGGTTGCCCCGGTGTCTCTGCGTGGCCTTCGTGTCTCATGGTGGTCAAATACAATATCCTCGGTGAACGCCGTGGGGTTGCGCCTGAGGAATCGTACTGTGTCCGTAAAAGTGTTGTCAATGAGCGGCGACGTTTCTACCGAGATAAACGTAGCTGAGTATTTGGGGCATTCTGTAAGTATGTGTGTGCGGCTTTGAAGGGGGAAGCCGCATCCGTTGCACTCGAGCGTTGCTTCCGGGTCATGCTGGCGGAATCACAGGTTGTACTCTCCCGTTGGGGCGTGGCCCGAAAAGGTTCGCGTGAAACGCGCGAACATTTGGACGTCATTTTCCGTTAGTGTGTAGAAAGTCTTCCTCTGGCCCTTGCTGGGGATCCAGAGTTTTTTGTTGCACCTGAATGGTAGCGTGTTGTTGCCTCGCCGCTCGGTACTCCCTGCTCGCGTACAAAAGGTTCCATGCTTTGAACATTTTGTCGTCAATGGTATTGCGCATCGGCCTGACGAGAAGAAGCGTCCCACTGGTGTGTTCAGGGCGCCCTGGCGAGTTTGTCATCGTTTTGGGGGATGCCTACGTGTGATGGGCACCCCGATAGAGTGAGCGGGTTTCCCTCGCTAGTACTTCATTCCCTAATCACGTTGGATGCTCTGATCGAGCACTCCATGAATTGATGTTTGTTCGATACGTTGAATATTGCTTGTATCGCAGACTTTTTGAATCAGTGTAGATCGTCGCGTTTCCAGTCATGAACTTAGCTACTATGTGTGTAATCGCCATCTCCAGCGCTTGGGTTTCTGTGTCAAATGACGACGATGCATGCATGTACCACCGCTGTCTCGTTTCGGGGACCCAGAAAGCCGCTGCCGCCTTGTAAGTCGATTTGTGGAAGGAGCCATTGGTGAAGATGGTGTTGGTTGTGACAATATTATGCTTGAAGTCTTCTAGCCAGTGTGCGAAGAGGTCGGATCCACACGGGGGGTGGTGCATGTTGGCGAATGTAATTTTGTTGGCGAAGGGGTCGAGGATTCTCGCGCCTGGTTGCCTTTCGTCATGCGTGTAGAAGGATATCTCATCCGTTTGTTGGTAAATGTCCCTGATGCGCTCGATTGGGGATTTTGATGGTTTGAGGAGAGCGTGTGCGCGCAGTGGGGACGGTTGCACAAAGCACTTGTGTATGATGTGATGTTCGCTCAGAACTTTCATGCGCACTGCCGCGCATTGGCATAGACGCTGGACTACGATCTTCATGGGTGGGAGTCCTGAGATAATTTCCATAGAGCCGATGGGAGTGGTTATGAAGGCTCCCGTTATGAAACGGAGTGCTTTGTTCTGCACGGCTTGGAGTTTGGGTACATGTGGGTTGGAGCTGCGGTTGGTAGCATCGTACCATAGAGGTAGGCCATACGTCATGATTGGTATGGCTATGGCCTTGTACACTAGTGCGCGTGTGGATGGGCTGAGGCCTCGTATGTAATTTCCCAGTAGTCTGAATGACAAAACTGACGAGAATGCTTTGTTAGTGTAGTATTCGATGTGGAATTTGAACGAGAGCTTATTATCGAAGTAGAATCCCAGGTATCTAACCACTGTTTTGGGTTGTATCCATGAACCGTCGGGGAGGCGCATGGGCGCTTATCTCGTCGAGGCGGTTTCTGCTACTGGGGTTCCACGGGAAGAAGTGGATGAGCTCTGTCTTATCCGGTTCGATTCTGAGGCCCAGTTGTTCGGTGAACTTTTCCATCTTCTCCTAAGAGTGATGACGTTGTCTTCAGTCGATGTGGATGCGACTGCAAAGTTCCCATCGTCTACGAAGGATATGGATATTGATTGTAGGGGTAGGCGGATGCGCTTGTACGCGACGGACAGGAGTATTGCAGATATGATGGGGAATAAGCATTCGCCTTGCGGAACTCCTGCGTCCGCGAGGAAGAGGGGTGAAAGCGTTGATCCCCATGCCTACTGTGTGTACCTGTCTTTGAAGAACGACGCGAGGAACGATACTACCTTGTTGCTAAATCCGTAGTGTCTGAGCATTTTGAGTAGCAACTCGTGGTTGATAGAAGGGAAGAACCGGGCAATGTCGAACGATAGTAGTGATGGCGTGAGGGCCCGAGCCCTTGCGTCCGTCAGGAAGTTCATGAGGTACATTCGCGCACCCAGTGTGGCGTGTTCGGCTATGCCTCCCATTTGTCCTTAGTATAGAACTTGGTGT
>JNHW02000157.1:0-23714 GCA_001691775.3 Amanita inopinata Kibby_2008
ATGAAGTCCTTGCAGAGATTTTCAAACATTGCATACCAATCCTTGGAGACGTCAGCAGACCGCTGAAGGATGTCGCTCCTCTCTTGTTATGTCGTGTCTGCTCATCATGGCGGACTCTTGCACGATCAACACCAGAGCTGTGGAAGTCAATGACCATCGACGTCCCGCGTACCATGAAGAACGCCAGATACGTTGCCACGCTTATAGCAGAGTGGTCGGGAAGATCGGGTACACTACCTTTGGCAATATACCTGATCATTACAGGCGCCATATCAAATTTACGCATTAAAGCTATCTTGAAGAACGTATGTCGATACGCATCGAGATGGGAGTCTGTATACATCGAGCACTATTATCCCCCGCCTTTACCATTTCCATTGCGAGAAACAAGCCATCTGCCTCTCTTACGGAGCTTCTATTATGAGTCAAGTGGCACAGAAAGCTGTCTCCCTTTTACTTCAGCCCCTCGACTGACTCGGTTGCAGTGGCCAGGTCCACTCTCTGTCACTGAGCGGCCCTCTATTCCATGGCACCAGCTAACCTTTGTTGACTCTGGCGAATTAACACGTTATGCCGCCCTTGAAATAATACAGAACTGCCCAGAATTACAGGAATTCAATTTCAGAACTGAACGCGACTGGGACAGTGACACGAGGTTACCTTGCAGACCTCGAGTGCTGCATGAGCGGCTCCGCAAGGTTTACCTGTATGATCAACAATACAGCGGGCCCCTTCTGGATTCATTGATTTTACCCGCCCTGGATGATCTATACTTCTTTGATGGCGCTGCCGGTGTCCCCCCCCAAATTGTTCACCAACAGCTTCACCAACAGCTTCTGCACTTGTTCACGCGATCTAAATGCATGTTGGACAAACTTGCACTAAATAGGTTTGAATTCGATTCGTCGATGATTCTGCAATGTCTTCAACACGAAAGCCTTTCAAATCTGACTTCGTTGCATATTAGCAGTATGTCGGTGACAGACGACGTTCTTCTCCAACTCACTGATATACGCTCGGGCAATCAGAGTTTGCTCTTGCCCAAACTGACACACCTGGTGCTCTTACTGTCTGTAACTGCGTCACCAGGGATCCTTGGGCGGATGGTTTGGTCGAGATGTCGTCCATCGAAGAAGGAACATCGCCTCAAAACGTTTTGGCTCCACGTACGAAGTATTGGTAAAGACGATGAAGATTACATCGAGAGAGCCCGGCGACATGGATTGGAGATGGTTTCTTACGGGGAAGACTGATTCCAAGTTACTCTCGGAATTAGAATAATTAATCCGGGGGTCACTCTTTCTCAAATGCTGGGCTCTTGCTCATGTATGACTCGCTACGTCTCTGCTATGCAGAACAACTGTAACACGACGTTCAATGGATGCAATAGTTTCATCGGCTTCAATTATCTACACGTTAACCTCTACCCATCAATTTGAATGGTGTCTAATTGAGGTGCGTTTATTCTTACTGATTCGCAACTTTAATAATGCCAATATCTAGAGATCCAGTGTACCTTGCAAAGTCGTCTGCATATATGCTACACATTTATGAGAAATACTCATTCTCGTGCAATATATCAAGAATGTTACATATCAACCACTACTACAGACTTCTGCGCATCAAAGGGAGGATGAGGGCTCTAACCTAACCTGGCCACTTCGATGCATCGTAGATAACTAGTCGGGTGAAAGGCCATTGTGTCGTCATACTCAATACTAGCAGGCGGTATGACATCGATTCCTTTGAATGCCACATAACTTATTGATAAGACCCTGAAATTCTAAGATAGAGATTGGGTTGCACATTTCGTGAAAGAGGATGGACACCGGCTCTGTCTTTGTGTGTGGGATGTGGCCACCTTTGACGTGTTTCGATGTGTTTCGGTACTCGATTTCTTTTCTTTTGTCCTTGCCCACTGATTCACAACAGCGCAGGCAAAGTGTTTTGGTGTACGCTTTGACTTGGTCTATAAAAGTGCGGTCTCATAGTCAAGAAAATATAGGAAAAAAATTGACCCCTCCACGTTGACCGTGATCTCACTTAGACATTTGTTTACTGCCACTTGCTCATACCAACTCTATCCCTTCTCGAACTCGCACCCGCAACTCTGAATCTGTCACGTCTGAGTCGCTCGAAACCCCTGTTTGGTTCCACATTCGAATAATGCCACCAGGTCAGTATTACTCTAACCACATACAATGATATCATTAAACACGGATAGATGATGCAGAATCGAGTTGTCATGAACATCAATCTCAACACTCAACGATTAACTGGCTTCCCCCCGAAGTCCTTACAGAGGTCTTTAAACATTGCATACCGAATCCCGGAGACTTTACAGGAATCCCAAACTTGGATCTGGCGCCTCTCCTACTATGCCGTGTCTGTTCATCATGGAGAACACTTGCTCAATCGACACCTGACCTGTGGAACACGGTGGGCATCCGTGTCACAAAAGAGGCCAAAGTAGGCCTCGAAGGTGTTGCTAGGTTTATAACGACATGGCTGGAAAGATCAAGCACGCTCCCACTAACGATTCATCTGGAGATCCTTGCACGCGTCTCAAAGGCACTTGTGGATACAATTTTCAAGAGCTTGTGTGAACACGCATTGAGATGGGAGTCTGTGTCTATTCAACAACCGTACCGTGCATGCGTCCTACCGCTCACAGGCAATGAACTACCTCTCCTACAGAGCTTCAAGTTCGATTATGATTATGAGAACGGTTATCCTGATGCATACAGTCTTCCTTTCGCTTCGGCCCCTCGATTGACCTATTTGCATTGGCCATATCCCATTCCTCTTATCGGGCATCCATCTGTGCCATGGCATCAGCTAAGGCATGTCCACTTTCAATCTGGACTGTCGCTGTATACTGTCACTGAGATCCTCCAAAACTGTCCAGAGTTATTGGAATTGGACGTTAATATTGAGGAAGTCACAAGAAGCGATGACTTGTTACCCCGCGAACCTCGCATTTTGCATCGGCGACTCCGTAGGCTCAATATAACCATTCTGGGAGATTGTGCACCTCTGCTAGATTCATTGACATTACCAGCACTCCAAGACTTGTCTCTGCGTATTCGTGTCTTCCCTGCTAATAACCCGGCAGTACAAGCTATTCACGAACAGCTCATGGAATTATTCTCCCGCTCTGAATGCACGTTGGACAAACTCGCTCTATTCGAATGCAGATTTAACGCATCAATGCTTCAGGAATGTTTCAGGCACAAAAGTCTAGCAAAGCTAACGGAACTCGAAATCGAGGCTTACAAAAATTGCGAACCCATGGTCATAGACGATGTCCTTTACGATCTCACTTGCATTCCCTGTGCTGAATATGGAATGCTTCTACCCAAATTATCCAGCCTCACGTTCGGCTACTGTCTTTCTGGATCACCAGGCACCCTAGGTCGCATGATTCTCTCGAGATGTCCCGGGCCAGAAAAGGAGGGAAATCGACTAAAGCACTTTCTGCTTGTCGAAGAGCAGCTCGATCCGGACGATAAAAAATGCATTGATGAAGCCTGTCTACAAGGATTGACAGCAGAGATTCACATTGAAGACTGTGACAGCTTTGATAGTTACTACGATTCTGATATCTAATCGGCATCAGAATGGTCAATCACCTTTCTGAATACCATTTGAAACAAGTTGCTGTCCAACCGCGCGGCCGCAACGCCAAAACGCTCCTTTCTTTGTGTAGTCTTGGTGTATATGTTAATGGATATTATACAGTACCGACTTGAGGCTTGCTTTATCCCAACAGCGTTTGGGTTGGCCGGCATTTTCCGTGTCTACCATTCTGCGCCACGCAATCAGCTCAACTCTAGTGAAGTTTCCTTCGTTCTATGCGTAACATATTCTGCACAGATGAACGTTTGCATTTAATATTTCACACGTTGGACAAAGGCAACTAATTTGTTTCTCACCTACGCTCTCGCGAGCGCCCTTTATACTATTTACAGCGCTGTGTCACTACATTCCTGAGTGACGAGTATCAGGTGTGTAATACTGATGTCGGACTCCGGATCCGCTTGCCGTCGCCCCTCTCCTATTATAGTGCTACATCCCCAGGATTACTAGGATGGATGATATTTCAAGATGTCGTTTATTAGATGAGGGACTAGGTCAACTAAAGTCCGTCTCGCTCCTGACACTTAATGATGATGATAAGGATATCACGTAAACCCGCTCGGGTGGTGCAGAATGGGGTTCGCAGCATATACAACATCGACGTCAGTCAGCATTGCCAGCCATCACAAAAACCACATTTTTCGATTAGCCATTTTCCTCATGGAATCCTTGTAGAGATCTTCAAACACTGCATATAGGACACTGGAGACTGCTCCCTCTTGTTGAATCGCGCCTGCTCACCATGGCGAGCCCTTTTCTATTCGACATCTCAACTATGAAACATGTTGATTCTTCGCGTCGAAAATGACAGAGATGAATCGACGACATGTGGGATATCATCGTATTTATTAGATTCCTGGATGTTTCTTCGTAACCGCATGCTCTGCATGTTAATGGATACCTTATTAGGTTAGCCGGCATTTTCCGTGCGGATCGCAATCAACGTTGATTGCGCTCAGATTTCTTTATTTACAGCAGGCCGCTCACAGAGGTATATTTTGTACGCAGACATCTGCTTCAAGACTCAATTCTAACCACTTCAACCAGATGCTAAACTGTCACACCTCACACATGTCATCATTTTCAAGTTGCAATATCGATGGACCGGTTTGTTTTTCTTTCATAGTCGCAGATGAACTGAGGCGAACCTCTTTGAACGAGTAGGCTTTCCCAATTAACCGCTTACCGCCTGAGGTCATAGCACAAGTGTTTAAACATTGCTTACCGAAACCTGGAATTTTCGAGGAAAGTCTCAATGATGTGGCCCCCCTCTTGCCGGGTCGCGTCTGCTCATCATGGCGGGCTCTCGCCCATTCAACACCTGAATTATGGAATATGTTGAATCTTTATATCGGACGTGGTGGAAGAGACGTGCCACAAGATATCACCGGGTTTATGACCGCATGGTTGGAAAAATCAGGCAAGTTGCCTTTGATCATATTCTTCCGCCTTGGCCTACGCGTCTCGAAAACCTTTTTCAACTCAATTTTCGAATGCTTGTATCGCTACAGTTCAAGATGGGAAATTCTTGACGTGGCACTTGTGGAGATGCAACGCACAGCACTGCCCCCGATGGGTGATTTGCCCCTTCTGCAGAGTTTCCGATATTCAGACTGGCAGTACGGTGGACATTTTGGCTTCCCCTTTGCATCGGCACCCTGCCTGACCCGGCTGGATTGGCCATATGGGCATCGTGTGGTTGAGCATACCGGGGTTCCCTGGCACAAGTTGACACACCTCAGTTTTAACGAGCGAATAACACCATGTGAAGTCCTCGAGACAATACACAGCTGTCCAGAGTTACTCGAGTTCTCTGCTGTCGTCAATGGAGAGGAGATGGAAGAGAGATCGCTCACCAGGCATCGAGTGGAACTACGCAAATTGCGCAAGTTTCATGTAACCCTGCACTTGTATTGCAGCCCTCTGTTGCGTTCATTGACTTTACCGCAATTGGTTGACGTGTCTTTGACGATCGATTACGAATATGGCTATCGTGACCGCCACATTCACAGTGAGCTATTACAACTATTCACCCGTTCCAAGTGCAAACTGGATAGGCTGTACCTTGAAGACTGTGGGTTCGATGAAAATATGACCCTAGAGTGTTTTCGACACAACAGTCTTTCGACGTTGACTGAACTTCATGTTGAGGGCTGGTCCGACCCATTGATCTTGACGGACCGGATCATTCTCGAGCTCACGCTGACTGAAGATACAGAAGAGGGGCTCTTGCCTAACTTATCGCGCCTCAGCCTCTACTACTATATTCCTATGTCGCCAGGATTACTGGGATGGATGGTGTTTTCAGGGCGTCGTTCATTGGAGTGGAGACCAGGTCAACTAAAGTTCTTCTCACTCACGACCCCATCACTGCGAAAAGAAGATAGGACTTACATCGATATGGCTAGCGTCTTCGGGCTGGAGGTTGACTTTGACATCGACGACAGCAGCACGAGCTCAGAGCATGAGATCGATTCGGACGGTTCTGAATCATTGTCTGATTCAGAGTAATCAGCAACGTCAGTATTATGTTTTGCTGATATGGCTGTTGGTAAATATTGATAACACGGAAAACAGGCTGTGAGAGCATCAGCAGTAGGAGATATTTGCAACTGTCTCTAAAGAAAACTGGTGTTCAGACTGAATGTGGATCATAAGTTGCCTCGCCTCGGCCCTCTGTATATTAACAATGCGTATTGAACCATTTCGCAAGAGAACCGTGGGAGATTTACTCAAGCTACCAAAACTCGCACTTGATTTCAAAACTCTTGTCAGTTAAATTCCATTTCCCGGCTTCATTCCGCCACTCAAACACGTCGTCACTTTCACATTGCAATGGAGGGGTTTGTATTTCTCTCTCATACTCGCACAGGAACAGATGAAACTGAAGCAAGTATCTCTGAAGGAACGTGGAAAGTCTCAAAGATGTGGCCTCCCCTTGTTGGGTCGCATATGTTCGTCATGACGAGCTCTTCCCTATTCAGCGCCTCAATTGTGGAGCTTGCTGATTCTAAAGCGACGGAAGAGAGGGCGTGCAGGATATCACTGTGGACCGCATGGCTGGCAAATTTGACCATACACTTCCTCGTTCGACTCGTTCCTGAAACTGTTTTAAACTCCATCTATGTATCGCCGAAAACACTAGGACGGATAATCTTTTCAAGATGTCTATCACCAGAGAAGGGAAGAGGTCGATTAAAGTCTTGTTCACCACGCCATCACTTCACAATGATGATAAGAGTTATATCGATGTGGCTTGTGAACAGGGCCTGAGGCGGACATTGAAACTGGATCCCTCAGCTCGAGTTCGGACTCTGGAAGCGATATGGATCATTTCTGATAGTTGGTCGGACCTAGTTGTATGATATGGCAATTTGTACTAATGTTGTGCACGTGACACGATCCAGTACAGTTTCCAAGCGCAGAGTGGTTCAGTTGTTTCTTTCTCCCCCGTCCTGTCAACAGAAGTTATCCCCAGCTACAATAAATGTCGGCTCATTCCAGCCCGGATGAGTACGGTGAGTCTATCATTTTGAGCTTTGTCAACAAGAATATCATCTAATCCTACATGGATGATGCAGGATCAAGTTTCCATGATCCACCGCATGCGGGCAGATCTCTACGCCAATCGTCACAAATGTTGCCTCCTCCGATTAGCAAGATCCCCAATGAAGTCCTTGCAGAGATTTTCAAACATTGCATACCAATCCTTGGAGACGTCAGCAGACCTCTGAAGAATGTCGCTCCTATCTTGCTATGTCGTGTCTGCTCATCATGGCAGACTCTTACAAGATCAACACCAGAACTGTGGAAGTCAATGACCATCTACGTCCCGATTACCATGAAAGATGCCAGGTATGTTGCCACGTTTATAGCAGAGTGGTTGGGAAGATCGGGTACACTACCTTTGGCAATATACCTGATCATTACAAACGTCGAGTCAAAGGTACACATCAAAGCTATCTTGGAGAGCGTGTGTCGATACGCGTCGATATGGGAGCTATATCCATCGAGCACCAATACGATTGCCCGCATTTACCATTTCCATTGGAAAAAACAAGCCATCTGCCTCTCTTACGGAACTTCTATAATGAGCCAGCTTTCTACGCAGAATGATGTCTCCCTTTTCCTTCAGCCCCTCAACTCACACGTTGCAGTGGCCAGGTCCACTCTCTGTCACTGAGCAGCCCTCTATTTCATGGCACCAGCTAACCCTTGTTGACTGTGGCGGATTAATGGGTTACGCTGCCCTTGAAATAATACAGAACTGCCCAGAATTACAGGAATTCAATTTCAGAACTGAACGCGACTGGGATAGTTACACGAGGTTACCTTGCAGACCTCTAGTGCTGCATAAGCGGCTCTGCAAGGTTCTCCTGTATGCTCAGGAAAACAGCGAACTCCTTCTGGATTCATTGATTTTACCCGCCCTGGATGACCTATGCTTCTTTGCTGCTGATGGCTCGGACGAGGTCTCTATCATTTTTCAACAACAGCTTCTGCGCTTATTCACGCGATCTAAATGCATGTTGGACAAACTTGCACTAAATGACTGTATATCCGATTCGTCATTGTTTCCACAATGTCTTCGACACGAAAGCCTTTTAAATCTGACTTTGTTGAAGATTAGCAGTGTGTCGGTGACAGACGACGTTCTTCTCCAACTGACACACCTGGTGCTCGTGCTGTATGTAACTGCGTCATCAGGGATCCTTGGGCGGATGGTTTGGTCGAAATGTCGTCCATCGAAGAAGGAAAATCGCCTCAAAATGTTTCAGTTCAACGCACAAAATATTGATAAAGCCGATGAAGATTACATCGAGAGAGCCCGGCGACATGGACTAGAGGTAGTTTCCGATTACGGCGATTATTGATTCCAAGTTGCTCTTGGAATTAGAATAATCAATTGGATGTCCGGGCTCTTGCTCATGTATGACTTGCCACTTCACTGCTATGAAGACCAACTATAACACGACGTTCGATGAGTGAGTAGAACTGTTCTTCTTTTTCATACTTGACATCTTTAGACTAGAGAATGACACGGCTTGAATGTCAAGATCAACTTTCCCTTGCCGTTACAATGTTACAGTTTTCAAGACATCCCATATAAGTTCTGGACCAATACGCAACGATTCGCACGCAATAATTTCATCAGTTTCAACTATCTGCACGTTAACCTCTGCCCAATTGGTGCGTCGTAGGTAACTATGACTGCCCTGCCCTCTGAGTCTCGCCGGTCTCAGGAAGTCAATCAGCAGCTGCCCCGCTGACTGCCATAACTTCCCCCAAAGTCAGGAACCAGTCTGACTCTACCGTCATCCAAGGTCAATCCATCCGGATGAACGTACCGTACCTATCATGCGTACCTGCAAAAATGCGAATGGTCAAATACCTGAAAAGACAAAGGAGGTTAAGAGGGAGGCTGAGATTTACACTCCATACGATGACACCCTACAATCCTTAGTGCAGCCCTATCGCATTCGCATCCTGCGAGCGCGTCACACCGTCATCGCTACACTAGTTCCGCATGTGACAGTCACCGAGAGAAGCGCACGGTAACAGTCCTTCCTCTTCCCGGGATGTGCGATAGCGCCCAAGCAGGTGTTGAGCTTGTTCAACCGTGTCCGACGTCAAGAAGTACAGTGGCCCTTAGCACTGTCCTATCGCACCGTGAGCTACAGAACAGACAACAATGTAGCAGGTCTTGCTAGATGGCTGCGCCTGTAGTCGCACCCTGAGAGCCGAGTGGTCATACTGCCGACCCCCCTCGCATCACACCGTCAACGCTGCTAATGCTGGTGTCGCATGTGGCGCTCCTTCAGAGAAGTGGACAACATTGGTGCCCGCCCTCCTGAGCTGTGCGAAAAAAGGTGATTACTGACACATGGCAACCCGCCTTGACCGAAATGGCGGTTGCTCTCGTCTTCATGGCGAGCTCGTCGTTGTTCTCCGGGGGGCCGAGCATCCCAGGTATGGGATTGTGACCGTCCAATTGTCGGACCTTTTGTACATTGCATCTTGATGGCGTGAACAGGGCTGCAACGCTAGAACAGGTGCTGATGTCGCGGCCATCTCGCAACCACAGGAATGACAACCGTTCAGGTCACATAGCCGCACAGGTGGTTTGCATATCGATGACAAGGATCGAGCTTGCACCTGCCGCCTACGTGAGCGGGTAAGAGATGACGGAATTTCGCCAAGACAGCAGGAAGAAATCATCAGTTATCGGGTAATGGCGAGGCGATACGTTGGCGGATAGAAGGTAGGAATGGACGAAGTGGCTTGCAATCGAGGTGAGGAATTTATAGGTTTTCTGGGAGTAAATCTCACGTGAGGATAGTCAGCCACCTGTGTCAAGTCCCGGGGGAACCGCGCTGTAGACGTGTACAAGGGCGAGAAGCGGCTATGCTACTCAGAACGCCAAGATCGCTGTTGCAGCGATGCTATATCCTCAACATTTGTAGACAACACATTCACAGATTATATTCTTTCTTAATGCGCATGTCAGAGAAGAATGGTGTCTACATAAATCATTAATCACATTTGACTTGATATTAGAAAAGTTCGTGAGAACTTTTTCAATCATGTCTGCAAAGCGCAGTCGACTGAAGCTTCAGATAGTACAAGTCATCCACAACCGAAACATGTCGCCTCAGTGCAGCGTGGATGACTACAGTGAGTCTATGATATCCAACTTCATCAGCAATCACATCATTGATCCTATGTAGACGATGCAAGATCGGGTTGCCAGAATCCACCGCATCCAAGCACATCCCTAGAATCGCTGCCCCTTCCAATCGGTCAGTTTCCTAGCGAAGTCCTCGCAGAGGTTTTCAAACATTGCCTACCGATCCCTGGAAACTTCACTAGGATGCCAAAGGACGTAGCTCCTCTCTTGCTATGTCGTGTCTGCTCATCATGGCGGACGCTTGCTCGATCAACGCCAGAACTGTGGAAGGTAATGAGCATGCACATCACAAAAATTAGGGAAGACGTCGAATACGTTGCCGCATTTATAACAGCATGGCTGGAAAGATCGGGCACATTGCCTTTGACGATACACTTGAAGATCACATATCGTGTCGCAGAGGCATACGTCGATGCAATTTTGAACTGCTCGTGTCAATATGCATTGCGATTGGAGACTGTGTATATCGGATACCCACACTATTCATCTGTGTCACTGCTGGAAATGAGGGAGCTGCCTCTCTTACGTAGCTACCACCACGGACCCACTTTACTTGATCAAGACCACCCTTTTGCCTCACTCCCTCGATTGACCCAATTGCGGTGGCCAGGTCCACTTTCTATCATCGAACACCCCTCTATTCCATGGCACCAGCTAACGCGTCTCGACATTGCATCTCAACTGTCGTCGTATACCATCCTTGAAATGATTCAGAATTGCCCCGAGTTACTGGATTTAAGTGTTCACATTAATGGTGGTGCAAGCGAGGACGATGTGTTGCCTTATAGGCCTCGAGTGCTGCATAAGCGGCTGCGCATGCTCGATATGTCCAATGGAATTAAGGGATATCTCCTGGATTCGCTGACCTTACCGGCGCTGAAAGACCTATCCCTGCTTTTCACCGAACACCTTGATTATTACGCTGGCACCGCCGAGATGATTAAACGACAGCTTCAGTGCCTATTCAGTCGTTCCGAATGCACATTGGACAAACTTGCTCTTTATGACTGCGGATTTCGCGCACCAAGGTTTCTGGAATTTCTTCAACATGGAGCCCTATCAACTCTTACTGAACTCAAGGTCGAGAACTCGAGAATCTGTCAAATGTTCACAGACGATATTCTTCTTCAACTCACTGACACTCCTTCGGGTGCTTCAGAATTGCTGCTACCCAAATTATCTCTCCTCAGCCTTGCACTATGTACCTCTGCGTCGCCGGGGATGCTAGGACGAATGGTTTTTTCGAGATGCTGTCCATTGAAGGAAAATCGTCTCAAATCCTTTTTGCTTTATGCACGTCATACTGATGAAAGCGATGAGGATTATATTGACCAAGCTCGGCAAAATGGATTAAAAGTGGATATTTGTGGTTCCATGGACACTGATTATGAATTCCCAGACTTTAATTATAACCTCTCGGATTCAGAGTAATCAGTCTGGATGTACGGGAATCACTCTTGCTCAAACATCCGCCTTATGCCTCCTGTACGACCTGCTACTTCGCTGCTATACAGAACAACATTAACACGATGTCCAATGGATGAAGGAGATCAAGTGGAGATGGCCTGGGCAAATACACAACAATTTTTACACAATCAATTTTACTGGTTTCAACTCTCTACATATTGACCCCTACCCATCAAAGGAAGGATGAGTGTTCTTGTCACGCCTGTGGCATGCTTTCTAGGGACTTTACAGTCCCTTGTACTTACTTGTAGCTACATTTGGAAATGGACCGAAGGTTTTAGTAAATATGTACAAACAAAGCAAGCAACAAAGCGGAGTTGCTTGCTTGTAGATACTCTTAACTTATTCCTGTCACAGCCTTAGTATACTACCAATAGATTTGGTCCAGTGTACTTGGGGCCAGACAGGAAACCAGCAGATAGACAGTCTCATAGGCCATCTTTAAATAAACAGCAGAAAAGACAGTGTGGACTGTCTTTAATAAAGCCATGAAAACTGGTCCATCCCAGAGCTCCCCTGGGGCTCTTACAGTTCTACCCAGCTGCTCCGAGGCATTGTAGAAAACTATGTCTACCCCGCCCATTTGGGTCTTGCAGATTGCAGCAAGATAGCCAGCAGTTTCCCTATTGACTGCCATAACTCCCCCCGAAGTCCGTGAGTCCACTATCCACCCAGATGAATGTACCTGTCATGCATACCTGCAAATGAACGAACGGTAACCCGGAGACAGCAGAGAAGACAAAGAAGAGGTCTCGTTATTGGGCGAGATAAGGTTCAGCTGTTATAGGCATTGAAGATGACGGGAGGGTGGTGGCTGGCGATCGAGGTGAGGGTTTTACATGTTTTTGGGAAGGAATCTCACGTGAGGATCGTCAGCCAACAAAGTTGCCCGCCGCCTGTTACTGTCAGGCGGGAAAGTGTGCGGTATACGTGTACAAGGACAGAAACGCCTAGTCCCTGGTAAGGTATACGTGGGATGCACTGCAACAAAGGACTGTGGGCATGGCTCTTGCTTACGGAGTCATAGCCATCTTTTCTCGCCAGGCACAGCGATGACGCTTGCGCACTGATATGAAGAATCTCACTTCATGGCAAGAAATCCGAGTGTGCCTGTGCTGGGATGAATGATTACTTGTCCTCGGGAGGGAAGATCTCTGTTACAAAAACGGACATTGCCCTAGTACCCACAATACAGTATCTCATCTGATGACAAGCCTGGGACTGCACTATTGAATGCATTGCAAGTCACAGCCTGGCAGATAACAACAATACAAATATCATTTCTAAAGAAAAAACATGCTACACGTATACACTGGAACCAATAACCATTTGGATTGAACGGAGGTAAGAAAAAGATATGATGTCAGTCTGCAATCTAGGACGTGGATTGAATTGCATGAAACAGAAAAACAAGATAAAAAAGGATAGGAAAACGGTTATGTTAGTCAGAATGAGCCCGAAAACATGCAAACATGAAAGTATACAAACTGTTAAAAAAACAGAGAAAGGCATTTTCCCCTCCCTTTTTCCCTTGAGTTGTCGGTATTGTATTACAATTTTATAGAAGCGTAGAATGTGGATTGTCCGTGGCATGCATTGATAAAGATGGGGGTAAAGGGAATAGCAAGTGGGCTTGGAGTGTGTCCGTATGTGAGACGGCCAGGTGGTGGGCAACTTGAGGGTGTGGTTGGTGGTGGGAGGTGGGGGTAGGACTGATAATCAATGCTCATTAAAACGACAAACGAGTCGAAAAGCAAATCGACGACCAAACGCAGGCGCCACAAGAGCAGGGAATACGTGGACGGGGATAGGGGACGGGGATATATAGATGGAGGCAGTTGCAGCACGCGGTTTTGAACTTGCGCGAGTAAAAAAAAGGGAAAACAAATCCTGCATTATAAAACTTAAAAAAAAGAGACAAGTAGAGAAAACCAATCAGCACCAGGGACAAGGACGGTATAATAATAAAACCATAATCACGTACACAATGCTTGAGTTTTGATCACCAGAGAACACCAGCAATTTATGGCTACATTTTTTTATGCTTCACTTCTTCTTTCCTTCCTTTCTTAACGTCGCCAGGCCAGGAACCATCGCTTCACCCTCTCTTCCGTTTCGTCTTCCCTCCCCTTCCACCAGAACCAGCAGCGGCAGAGGCAGGCGCAACACTCGCCTTTGACACCGTCAACTTTTGCGGCTGTACGGTCCCCACTCGTTGCACCCCATCCATCAATGACGCCCCCTCTACCCCTCCCGCTCTCGCTGCACCACCCCCACCACCACCACCAGTATCCACAACGGTCGACCTTCTCTTCCTCCCACTTCCAACGCCACCCGTACTGCCATCCGCCCCCGCCATCACCATTGTCACATTATCCAACATACTCGTCGGCGTACTCCCAGTCAAACTTACCCGCGCCTTCTTGCCTATAGGCCGCGGAACGACCGCCTCATCAACGGCGAGCAGGCTCTTTGGACTTGTAGTGCTGGTGGTACTGGTGGTTGGAAGCACGTGTAATTGGGACTGGGATTGAGGTTTATGTGACTGAGATATATGCGAGGATCCTTGAAAAGACAAGGAAGGTGTGGGACTCGGTACGTCGCCCAGAAGCGAAGAGGAAGACGAGTCATCACCCAACACCGTCGTCGAAGTCGATCCCGGCGTTCCGGGCAGTTTCCCTCCTGCCCCCGCACCTGCTTTTGTCGTCGTGAATGTCGGAGCGATAGCAGCTGAACCCAGACTTGCGCTCGAGGATGTGCCACCGCCAGTCGATATCGTATTGAAAAACGACTCAAAGTCAAAATCGGATGGAGGCGGCGATGTTGATGACGCTGTCTTTGATGACACATCTCTACTCCTCGCAGTCATTAAGGACTGGCCCTGCCGCTCCATCGACACGGATTCTGCATTTGTCACCTGGACTCCGTCACTTTCCTCCCCTTCTTCCTCCTCCTCCATTTCGTCCCCATCTACGCTCAAAGTGCCATTCGCCATCCCATCCGCACCCCCGCCCATACCTGCCATCATACCACCCCCATCGGTCTCAATCAAAGACGGGTCGAGCCCAAACGTTTGTATCAAGCTGTGGATACTCGTATTCAGCGCGTTGACATCCCGATCGATGTCCTCCGTCGCGCGCCACTGTTGGGTGAGGAAATTCGGGGGGGTGACGCTCAACTGACCCGATCCGCTTGTCGAGCCTTGCCCTGACGATGGAGAGGTGGCAATCTGCTGCAGAGGGGAGAATAAGGCAGCAAACTGACTGTTATCCGCCCCACCGGGATATGGAACTCCGTATCCCCCGAATCCTTGACCATATGACCCTCCTTCTCCTGTTACTCCCCCATTGGCACCACTGGGATACCCATGTCCTCCATGAGCATAGGCGTTAAACGGCACTCCACCCACCAAAAATGGACTCTGACTCCTCACCCCGACGCTCATATCACCTCCATACCCAGCCCCAGCCCCAGTCCCGCCTCCAGCTGTCGTTGTCGTAGATGTAGATGTACCCCCAGCGCCACCGTTCCCCGCATCAAACGAGTTCGCATCTGTTTTTGCATCTCCCGTCCCCACTCCTCCATGGGCTGCCGGACCAGCTGTCGGCACCCCACTTGACACAGGTCCCAGCGACAAACTCGACAGTTGCGGACTAGGCACCAGATAACTCGAGAAATCAAACTGCTGGAGCTGGTTCTCTCCTTCTTTTCCTTGTCCTCCCTCTCTTGCTGAGCCACCGGCACCAGCATCGACCAAAAGCCCGGCCTCGCTGGGGTCCCCACTACTTGCGCCTAGACCGTGAGTGCTGAACAGGGACGAAGCTGGTGAAGAGGGATTATCTGATATCGTTTGAGCGGCTAGACTTGCCAAAAGTTGCTGGATTTGCGATGGGGTGAGATTGAACATTGAGTGCAAACCGCGGGGGTCAAAGCTGAATCCAGAGATATCTGCTGGCCCATTCCCGCTGGCTGAAGAGCTTGCATCTGTGTTGTGGTTAATGAGGGTGTTGTTTGGGTCAGTGCATGATGATGGTGGGTGAGGCTGGGTTACAGGTGGCGTGCGTGTAAGACTGTGTTCGATGTTGATGGCCTTGGCGGCGGCGGTGGTGGTGGTGGCATTCTTTGAATTTGATGACGACGCATGTGTCAGTGATGTATCTCTTTCTGCATTGCCGTTTGTACCCGTTTTACCCCTGTCGGAGATGCTATCTCCCAGAACAGGTGTATTCGGTGGCAATGTCGAATTGTCCGACTTTGGTGTTTCGATTTCCATCTCGATATATGAGCCATCTGAATCGAGGAATTCTAAAGTAGAGGTAGAAGCAGGGGTTATATCAGCGGTCGTACCTGCAACTCCGACAGAGTATATATGACTGTATTCACTTAGCGTCGACATTGGTGAGGGCGGGCCACCGCCAACACCATTGGTAGTCCCATCGTACATCACATCGTCCCCATCTTCTTCGGCAATTTCGATGACGCTCACGCCACTCTTGCCTCCAGTCTGAAAAGATGACGATGATGAGCCAGATTGAGACTGAGATTGAGATTGCCTTCTTCCATCTTCGATCATCAACCTTGCCCGTCTCCTCGTCACCACTCCCCCATCCTCTTGATGCCCCTCGTGGTGATGGTTACCAGGCCCCGCAACACCTCCCCCACCATGCCTCTGCACTTCCTGTCCACTTCCGCCCCCATGGTGCGGTTGGTGATGCCCGCCCGCTGCAGCCGCCCCAGCATGCTTACCAAACACACCCGCCAAAAACTTGACGATTCTATTAATTGTATCTTCCTGTTTCTGGTGCTTCTCCCTCGTCATCAACGCATCCTGCCACAAAAGCTGATTCGACCGCTTGAGCTCGCTCAGTTCAGCGCTGATAGTCGTTTGGTGCCGTTTGACCGCGGAGATGCCTTGTACAATGGAGTGAATGTCGAGCATCTGTGAGTGGGTGAGAGCGGTGAGTCCACCTGCGACGTTCCCCGGTGCACCTATTGCACACGCCGACCCTCCAGCTATCGCGCCTCCAACGCCTGCAGCGCCACCGACGAGTGAATTCCCATTCATATCGCCTACCAACCCGGCCACTGCTGCCGCCTCATCAGCCTGGACTTGCGATTGCTGCTGCGAACTCTGCTTCTTTCTTTGAATCAAACACAACAGGTCTGGTTGTCCCCTATGAAAATTGGCATGCGCAAAATTCCAAAACTCGGTGTCAGAGTCGGAGCGTAGGACGCCTTGTTGGAGATGGGGGATCTTGTGGAAGCCATACATGTTAAGTTGGCGGACAAAAGAGCTAAAGTTTTGGTGTTTGAACCATCGCCCTAGGACTTCGCGTGCGAAACGTTCGTGGTCGAGGACTGGAATACACGAAGAGGGTCAGACTTTTGGAGAAAAAGAGACAGAAGGGAGTGCACCAAAGAACGAATCGCCTGCATCTGACCATCTTATTAGATCGCCGTTCCTTGGATCGTTGACCATTCTATTCATGAAACATAATTAATCGTCAAATCAAGCCAAGCGACGAGGTCAGATCCAACACTCACTCGTACAGTTTCTGCAAGAATGCAGGTACGACCTGCCTTGCCTGCTTTGAGACATGGCTGGTCGCAGCAGAATGAAGATGAGGAGGTAGACGATGCCTTGCAAGAGCAACCTGCTGATCAGACGCGGCCATTCAAACTGACGGTCTTTATTGCCGGTCTTTCTTGCGCTTTCTTCCTTTGTTCTCGAATGTTCTGGTAAGTTCCAATAACAGTCACCCTAAAAAGAAACAAATGCGATAACGTGAGCGTCGTGGGTTCCAACAGGGCGAGGGCCACTGGACCTCGTAATAAACATGTACAAACACACGTAACATCATCTTATCTTATCTTATCTATACGGCATCTCCGCCAGCCAACGACGGCCATTCCGCTCAACAAACCCAACGGCGGTATGATCCAACACAACCACGTCCACCACGTTCCAGTCCGTCTATTCATCATCGCAACATAACCTTCAACGCGCCTCTTCAAGTCTTCCACTTGACCACTGTTATCCAGAACAACATCCGCATATCCCACTTTATCCTCAATCCCTAGCTGAGCGTTCAACCTCGCTTTGGCATCCCCCCTTTCCGATCCATCTCTCTTCATCAACCGCTCCAACTGCACATCCGCAGGGCTGTCATAACATATCACAAACTATCTTCACCAAAACCAACGACGACACTCACCAATAAACCACGACAACCTGCCCAACCCACCTCCAAATCCCACTCTCCACCAAAAGCGGCACATCCACCACACACCACCTCTCCCCTCTAACCCAACACTTCACCACCTCCCACACCATCCCCTTCCTCACCTCGGGATGCACAATCCGGTTCAACTCTCTCCTCTTCCTCTCATCCCCAAACACCACCTGCCCCAACCTCTTCCTGTCCAACTGCCCACTCCCATTCGAGAGAAGGACCTCAGATCCGAATGCCCGAACAATTTTACGATAGGCTCGTGTTCCCGGTTCGACGACTTGGCGCGCGAGAAGGTCAGCGTCGATGACGGAAACGCGGTGTTCCTCTTGGAGCAGCTTGGAGACGGTTGATTTGCCCGTCGCTATTCCGCCTGTCAACCCGACGACCAACATTGACGAGTGATGCGTGCAGTTGTCGACTGAAAGCCGCTCCGCCCCGGTTGGTCAATTTTCCCACACTCATGTACATACCATTGCAAGGCTCCTACTGTATTACACAAATTACAAGCATTGTCCATAACTTCAAGAAGTGTACAGAATAAAAGATGTGTGTGTGTATACCCAATAAATAACCCTTTTGATTGCTTTGGCATCTCAAATTCTTCCATACCACCTACCAAGCACCAACCGCCTCGCCACAACCATCATCGCCACACCCAACAACACAGCCGAACCCGCATACCACCCCACAGCCTCAAATCCACCCGTAGCCTTATTAACCGCCCCCGAAATCGGCGGTCCACCCAACGCACCCAACGCCAATATACTCATAAACATCCCCAACCTCCTCCCCACATCCCCCGTATCTCCCATCTCCATCAACGGATTCGAAAGCAGCGAAACATATGACCCAGACGAAAACCCATACACAATCGCAACACCCACCAGCGATTCCTTCCCCCTCGCATACGGCCAAGAATACGTCACGAACCCGGTCACGAGCGTAAACGGGATCATCACGTTCATAGCCCCTACAATGTCACACATCACCCCACTCGCATACCTCCCAAACAGGCTGGACGCGTTGGCGATGGCTACCAAGTAAAACGCAAGATCAGACGAGACGCCTGGGATGGACGACGCGCTGACATCAATATACGTCAGAACGGTGTAGATGCCCAGAAATGTGGTAAATGCGGAGAGACAGTAGATGGTGTATGCGGGAGAACGGAAGGCGGCGAGGTTGAGTAGACCACCTGGAACGTTCCTGGGCGGCAATCGTCGTCTGATGACCTGCACTGCAATGTCAACCACGTCTTGATCAAAGCAACAAGAATACAACACACCAAGTTTGCCATGCCAAGTGTGAATATCAAGATAAACCCCATAATCCTCATCGTCCACTTGAACCTGTGCATCTACGTCAGGGGGTCTCACATGTCGCCAAGTAGGAACAACTCACCCTACGATATCAATAAGGCTCTTGGCCGCAATGGGCAAAACCGTGCCCCCAATCGACGATCCAACAGCCACAAGACCCATCGCAAGCCCCCGCCTCTTCTTAAACCAATGCGCAACAACCGCAGTCGTAGGCCCAAATATTCCCCCACACGCCAACTATCCTCTCCGTGTCACAAAAACTGGCAAAAAGGAGAAAAAAGAGAGACGACGTACGCCAACTGTGATACCCTGACACAACAGAAACTGCCAGTACTCTTTACATTCTGCCACCAGAAAGGTAGCTAGAATGAGTAGAATGCATGACGCGAGGAAGATGGGCCGAAAGTATCCAATGTCGAAGAGACGGCCGACGATGAGTGCGGGGAAGAAGACGAGGGCATATTGAATAGAACCTATCCATGCTCTGTGTGGCAGACACGAAGAGGTGAGGGACATGGAAAAGGTAAGTAAACAAACAAACGACGTACATGCTTGAAGGAGACATATCTTTGAGGAGAGTTCGTTGATAGTACGCTTGGAATATCTAACACGCACAAACCATTCAATGTCAAATATCCAGCCAACGATAAGGTCATACAACTCACCCCCCAAGAGTTGACATATCCAAACCTGCACAAAAATCGAAATCGTCAGTTGCCGTATACAGTATCGGGCAAGGAGAATAGAGCATAGAAAGTCCCGCCGGGCCCGAGACTCCGGCCGCCGGTTCGGCAAGTAACCCCATCAAAAACGATCGGTTATTAAACATGCCGGTAATGAAAAAAAAAGCGTGGTGGATGGATGGATGGTGAAGGATAAGAGAATGGTACTGTAATGCAGAGTGAAGGGTCTTACGTTGAAAAGGTATTGCACATTGCCTGATGAAACCAGTCATTCCGAGTCAACAAGCACCAAGAACAAGATTCTTACGCCAAAGACAATCAACCAAGCTCGCAGGCCTCCATCTGGATACCTGTCTTCCCCCTCCTCCTGCCCCCGTTCCTTGTCCTCCAATTCAACAGGCCGCGTGTCTTCCAACACTTTCATATCCTTCTCATCCAGCGTGTCACTCCTACCGCTCTTCACATCCACCCCCTTCACCCTCTTTCCCCTAACCCGTGCCCACCACGATCCCTGCTTCTCAATCGATACGCACCCCCTCACCTTTTTCTCCCCCTCTTCCTCTTCCTCATTCCCATTCACACTCCCACCCCGCTTCTTACCAGAACGTTCTCCTACCACCACCCCACCAAGCTTGTCCGTCTTGAAGGAAGAGGAAGAGTCACTGCAATGATGCGTCATACGCATCGTATGTGCAGTCGCCACAGACGATGTAGTAGAGTCCTCAGACGCCCGCCGTTCACGCCGAGAAAGCGAAATGACAGAAAAAGCCCGGCCGACTTTGGACACATGATCATACTCTTCGTCATCATTGATGTGTTCCGTTTTGTTTTGGAACGGGTTTTCGGGTTTCATTATTTGTTCCTGGGCCTGGACCGGCCCGCGTTCGCAACCGGCATAACCGCCGGGCGGGTCATGGGACGCGATGCTTAAGGGTCCAGTTGTCATTGTGGAGGGAAGGGGAGATGCGTGTGGGTGTCGGTGTGGGTGTGGGTGTGCTTGGGCGGGACTCGGACTCCCCTTCGAGAGGAATCAAACTGTATTTATAGCAAAGCTAAAAGAACGAAAAGAAAAAGAAAAAGAAGAATTGCGAGCCTCGGGCTCAGTATCACTGTCACTCGGGCAGGCAGAAGAAACTCGCCCTTGTCACCGCAGCGTTTCAATAATCAGTATATGGGGTATTTTCGCAGCGGGAGAAATGGAAGTCTGGCTTTCTGGGCTTCTCAGTGAGGCTCTTCAATTATATATGCGTATCGCGGAACAAGGGGAAGTAAGAAGAGGAAAGGGAAGGGGAAAGGGGAAGGGCGGCGGGAGTCTGGAATGATTTTCATGGTTTGAGTAATATGTAAGCCATACGTAAAAAAGGTAAAACTGATACTGTACTTGGCTAACAATGGGTCAGGAAACGGAAACGAGATATATCGATTTCATCCTGCGTTGATTCCTCGTGGTAAGCGTCATCATGGCCACGAGCCTACAGCAGGCTAGCAAGTGACAAGCTTCCTCCTGTGCAGAACGCAAATGATCCCCCAAGCCGAAACGGCAACAGAGTGGGTCTACATAAATCACACTCGTATATACGCGCATGCTCAACCTCTAAGCTCTGCCACGCCGTTGAAGGGCGATGCATGATGGAGAGGCAGAAGCATGCCACGAGAAATGTGCTGAGTAGCGAGGAAAGGTGGGTGGCGGAATTTGTAAGATGCGGCCCTGGCCGTTGGCTAGGCGGCGCACATCAACGTTCAACGTTCAACGTCAAAAGAAATGGAAAAGATATCTTGGTGACCGCAAGCTCCCGGGCATACACTTACCTATTCCTGATGCAATTACAGTGCAGAATTAGAATACCCACGACGATTTTTCCACAAAATAAAATTTTAATTTATCGCAATTGGATAACCGCCTGTTCGTCGCCCGTTGATGAAAACAGCGCAGGCACCAACAGCGAATTATTTTTAGAACAGGATTTGCAGAAGGTATGTGTATCGGGTGTATCGGTCATTGGTGATTAGTTGCGCATGCTCAGGCCTTGGAAATGGTCATCGTCTCACGGTGTGAGAGGCTATAGAGTGGGGCGATGTGGAGTAAGCTCAAGCACCATTGGAAGCTGGTCGAATCGTACCACGTCCATGCAATGGTAGGGATGTAATGCTCAATAGTCTCCTCCATTCCAAGAACAGTTATATTATTTGACATCCACGGTCCCGCAAACGCTGGAACGCCGACGGTCAAATAAACTTGTCGACAGGTGTGATATCCGCCCCGCCATTATGGCCAAAGTATGACGCCACCGAAATGTTCGCCCGTTCACCCCCACTTTCCACTTGTTCTTTGAACGTTTTTTGAAAGAGAGCATTGGGACGTGGAGGTCTCTGATGCAACCTCGAGTCACTCAAAGACGGGTAACTAACTAACCCAGGATTTGACGGCGTAGAAAGAATATACCATCGAGGAACAAAGTCAATTGTACGGCTCCGTCATGCTTGTCGCGGGGACAAGCACCGGCAACGCTCAGATGCCCGACGACTACGCCACCACTTCCCTGTTTTTCTTTGCGCCTAACAAGTGATCGGGTATCTCTGAATGACAGAAATAAGGGAGGTAGGCAGCGTTGGCTGAAGATTCTAACGTGAGATTCCATCCGAAAATATATAAATTCCTCACCTCGATCACCAGCCACTGTTTCCTCACCTTCGCCCACTCCCCGACTTGCTACATCGTTTCCTGTTCTATAGCGATAGAACAGTACTAAGAGCCATTGTACTTCTCGATGTTAGACATCTTTGAACAAGCTCGCACCCATTTAGGCGCTATCGCACATTCTGGAAAGGACCATTACCGTCCGCTTCTCTAGATTGAGCTCGAGAATGACCTGGTCCGTAAACATAAATGGATTGGTCCAGCCCTGAACACAAAGTTCAGTCAACGTCGAAAGACTGTTGTGTCTAAAACACTCCAGAGCCATATCTTCATCAAATCCGCAGTCGCCAAGAAGGAGTTTATCCAGTTTGCACTTGGAACGGGTGAATAGTTGTAATAACTCTCTTTGAATGCAGCAGTCGTACCAATCGCCATAACTGTAATTCGTCAAAGACACGTCGACCAATTCCGGTAAGGTTAACGAACACAACAGAGGACTGCAATCCCAAAGCAGGAATATATGAAACTTGCGCAATTTGCGTAGTTCCACTGGATGTCTGCGGAGCGAGCTTGTCTCCCCCACCACATCTCCGATGACGAAAGCAGAGAACTCGAGTAACGCTGGACAGCTGTGCATTGCCTCGAGGGCATCATATAACGTTATTCGCTCGTTAAAACTGAGGTGCGTCAACTTGTGCCAGGGAACCCCCACATGCCCAACCACACCATGGCAATGTGGCCAATCCAGCCGAGCCAGGCAAGGTGCAGATGTAGGGGGGAGGTCAAAATGTTCATCATTCCGCCACTCTGCGTATCGGATACTCCGCAGAAGAGGCTAATCACCCATCGTGTAACGCCTGGCGCGCAGACGACGACCGATAGTTATCGGCCCCGATTCCGATCTATCGTTTATTGTTTACTAATGCGTAGCTTATTCATTCATTCTTATTATAGCGAATACGCATGGCCTTTCGCAATGGCCATCGTTATTATCATTTACATCTTATTGTCCTAAACTATACATATACACCAGACATGTAGTACTGT
>JNHW02000158.1:0-23436 GCA_001691775.3 Amanita inopinata Kibby_2008
TCATCTCGTTGCACCTCGCGTGTTTATCGTCACCTGGCGATTTTGATTGTGGAAGAATCAATGAAGAAAAGAAATTTGGAGCGGCGATGAGCGAGTATATATGCTGCTCTTTTTCTCACGGGCATGTGATTTATGGCATACAGTACCGGCTTTCCTCCCAAGCAACACCAAGCGCGTCCCTTGGGTACTGGTAGCGCTCATGCCGTACTGTGGAACGGCCCTCATGTCCTGCACAAGATACACAGACTTGAGCTGCACAAGGAGAGCGATTCAAAAACCGTTGTTTAAATCTGGCTTTAATCGAGATAATGGTTTTATATTTTCACCATGTATCGAATAGTCACTCATCTTGATCGAATACGCGTCCAACAGGTCCTTCACTGACCTTCCATAGGAACAAATCATGTAAATGTTCTGAGAAATAGGATCAAGTACCTTTTGATGTTTCTTGGCTGCTGCTCATTCTGAATCATAGTTCGGAATGTTACCACTGTTGCGAGTTGTGCCAACAGTGCTCACGTTGTGTATCTACGAGCTGCAATGCCATCCGCATTCAGGCCGTCCATCGTCAACCCTCTCAATAAGCATATCCATTCATCGGCTCCAGTTTTTCCTCGTCTCAAAGGCCGATAGCACCCGTGTTGATCACCTTTGATGATTGGAATAAAGGTGGCATATTTGATTAATATCATGGAACGGCCCACATGTCTCGCACGAATATCTGCAAACTCGAGCTTCGCAAGGAGAGGGACAACTTCAGACATGAGTTCGTTGTGGTCTACATGGTCTGCGTCAGCGTTCGGATGGATCCCCAAGCCAAGTCCTATACATTACAACTATACAACTGTTACTTTTTGGCACGCACCATCATCACTCTCGTGGCCTGACATTTCTTGCTGCAGCCCTGTGTATCACGCCATGGACTTCAATGGGATTCAGTAACGAAGACACTCATATCGAATCACATATTTTCATGACGGCTCGAAAGTATTGGATGCGGCAATGAAGGAAGCAGTAACCGCAGTTCTCATAGAGATGTTATGTCCCGTCGTCAAAGCGGATGCAGTGGGAACAGCTGGAGACCATTACAAAGGACGTGATGGCACAAATACCACAGAGGGCGTTGGCTACGGTCTCAGTATCACCTTCAGAAAGACTCCCTGACGAGTTCCTTGAACGTTACGACCTGACTTGACATTTGATAGGGTAGGACTTCTGGGCGCGTTCTTCAGGCTGTGGAAATCGCACGAACAACTGCGACTGCATATTCTCGGTATGATCAGAAAGCACAGCCGGATGGTCGCTCAAGTCACTCACCTTGGAATGGGCGAGGAAGCTGTGTATAATGAACTGCGTATAAAAACCACTAATGTCTGGAGTTTGCATTCGACCCCGCCGGCTGACTGAGCATTGAGCATTAGAATGCCCATTGGGAAAGGTTTGGATAACCAATGTGAGGAACCCCCTTCCCCATCAGGCATTCGAGCGGAATGGATCTTTGACTCGTATGGTTTTTGCTCGAGATGCTACTCTTCATTGATCCATCCAACTATGAGAGTAGGAGTACAAGTGTGATAGCAACTATACGTGTGCTCTTATTATCTTCTCAACGAACCTTCCTGTCTACGGTACAATCAAATCACAAGTCAAGAAACAACACCAGATCACACCGAGTAATTTCCAAGAATTAGATGGTTCGCGGTATATAACATCTACGCAACATGTATCACCACCAAGTCCAATAGTCAAAGTTGCCCAAGGCGCAGAGAGTGAGAGGAAATGAGGGTCCATTGTTGTGCAGAGACAAAAATTGAGAGGTCGAGTGAGGAAAGGGAACATCGTATGGCGATATGAATGTACATTATGGTATGTGATCGGGATATATGGGTGTGAATGGCTCTATAGGATGTCCAAGGTATACACAAATCCAAGTAATGCAAACAATATGGGTATGAACGTACGTATGCACGTGCATACTATGCGAGTATATCATGACATCTTGTCATGTCGTGACGCGTGTATGGATCAAAAAGGGTACCTAGATGCAAGAAAGAACGGGTATTTCTGTTTGGGAATCAAAAGTCCAGAATTTAACGAGTCATGGTATGAATACGAGAGGAAGAGACAACACAAATGATGCGCGTCGAAGCCGGCGTAGAGAACGCTGCAGATGGAACAAAGGCGAGCACAACGAGCCCTCCTTCTCGCATCATCCATGACATGACATAAATCATAGCAGCGTCCAAATCGTACTCAAGAGGAAAACAGCCAGCGTTGCACTGACAGCGCCCAGTTGTATCCGCCACGGCCGACCCCATCCACACACATCTCCGTTCGCAGCTGCAGGAAATGTGGTGGCAAACCCACGGGTCGGGTCGGGAGTGCCGCTGACGGTAACCGTCGGTGCAGAACTATCAGGAGGGGGAGAATTGGATTTCGACGAGTCAGACGAAGAAAGGACGGTGAATCGCGATGAGATGCCGTGCGTGACACCGTGCGTAGAATTGAGGAAGAGCACAAAGTAGTCGTCCCCCGGAGGCACGTCTTGTAGCATTATATTGAGCGACTTTTGTTTCGACGAAACTGTGGTGATGATTAGAGAGAAATGATATCAAGAAGGAAAACGAGGTGTAAGACGGTACGTACCTCCTTTGGCGACAAACGTTAGTCCTGTATCACTTAACCTGGCCATCTCGATATCAAAAGAGTTGATCCCGTCCAGTTTGCCTTTTTGCCATGCTAGCAATTGAACGCCGCCGTTTTGCCATAGCGTGTCACGATTTGGTTCGCTTACCCAGAAATAAGCTAATTTTCAGTGAGCATTTGTTGCAACATGTGAGGGACGTGGATGCCACTCACCTAATGTTTGGAAAGGAAAGATACAGAGGAGTAACAAGGCGCAAGGACTGCAGTTCCTCAACAAGCCTATTGTTCTCATTTTAGCTTTTCCTTCTGATGAGTTGGTGGGTGGGGTTAGGAGGGGAGAAAGCAAGCTCAATGTAGGTTTGGCGGTCTATCGTCGGTGATGGGTGGCGTGTTCGTCTGTTCGTCGATAAAGTCTGACAGTACCAGCACCGCAATGTGCGCAAAATAGGCAAGAGTGGTTCGGCCAAAGGCTCGTACTTATATCTATATTCAACGATAGAGTTTTATACCTGGTTCGCAGCCACGTTAACTAGATGTGTGTCCTTGGCCAAAATTGAGCGACCTAGAACAATAATAGCCCCGCAAGACCTAGTACAATCGAGCAAAGCGATTCTCGGTGATTTCCTGCAGTGCCAAACGCCTAGTCTTCTCTCTAGTTTTTCTTTCAAACAAAGGCTAGTCGACCTTGCGAGTCCAAGGGAGTTAGTGAGGTAGCGAATGGGCCAACTTGCAGAACAGCGAGACGGCGGGAAGGAGAGCTGTCGGATGAGATGGCACGCTGGTACCTGGTTGATTACCTAATCCGCAATGTCATGTATTGGGCCCGGCCCGCCGAAGTCCGGCTCGAGCCTCGATGTCCTCAATTGATCCGATGATTCTGGTCCGTCTCTTGGGCAGAAAATGCCTGGATAATCGATAGTTGTCATGCTGTGTTAAAGGGACCCGAGCAGCCTCAAGGCAGGACGTGAAGGTTGGGAGGGTGGCCCCACAAATGCCTTGCAGGAGACTGCGAGACTGCGGCCATCTGTGATTCATGAGGCTACTTCCGAAGTACCAGGATGATACCCTAATTGCTTGATGGCTCTTGCTTCGTGACTGGGTAGGGTAATGACAAGATCTATATATCAGATAATCCCCCTGTCAAGTGCAAGAAACTAATATTGAATACCTTTGAGTTGTCTTACAGAAATCAATAAGTAAACTAAAAATTACGTACCATTGAATTTGAGAGAGCACATACCCTCATTCGACTGAGGGTCATGAAGAGGAAATTTTACGGAAAGACATAAGTACCGAAGTTGCTGGAACAAACAAACATAAAAGGTAATGAAATAAAACAATTAATAAGCAACGTGCAACGCTTGTATTTGTATGCCAAGTCTAACTTATCGCCTTGTAGGTTCAACGCCTCAAAGGCAATTCACAGCGTGGTTCTGTTCCAAGTTTTATCCTCAAATGCGATGTATCAACGAGGGAAGGCACCACGTTCACGTCTGCACAGGCCATAATTCCCGTAACGGCCTAGTTGGGCGCCTATCAACTGTAACAGAAGATGTTACCAAATCCATCCATGTCTCCCGAGGTAGCCCCACAAAGGGTGTACTTGCTCATTCCAACACGCAGCCCGAGGGCGGCGATTTCAACATGGCGTGCTCGACCCCACGTTACAAAGTAGCTCCGTAACGTGTCATCAAACCGGTTTTTCTCTTATCGTACCATTCAGAACAAGAACTCAAGAGATCTATCACACAAAGGACTGCCACACGGTTGGCTAGGCAGCTTACTAACTCATTCTTACCAATCACATTCTTTCCTCCACGTTGTCGGCTCTTACTGTGCTCGGCCCCTTCGCAGGATGCATGCCGTTCTTTACTCACGGTTCGAACCCTCCATCAATTCTATACATTCTGAGCGTCAATCGCGCTGATCGATCCTCCATTCATCACCTAGCTGTGCTGATTTCCCTCTGCCAGCTATCCCTGCGGATCTGGTCTCCAAGGAATAACACAATCGGAACACTTGGGAAGACCAAACGCAAGGTTGACATGTCGGACATGCCAGAGCAGCGTACTAACCGTGATCTCCGATCACCGAGATATGCAGCCACACGACTTGGGTAGCGATTCATCAAGAAGAATTGGTCCAACATGGCTGATTCACCGTGGTAGCTGTCCGTAATGTCATAGTTGATCTCATACATGGTCGTACCTGTTCAACGCCTCCTCTTGTCGTTCACACATGTCTTTATGGTACTTTCTCAAGCTAACTCTCAATCTCCGAGACAGGAGACCTAGGAAAAGCGCCGAAACTGCCAATACGACGACGGCTCCGGAAAAAGCCAGCGAAACTATCCCTGAAATTGTAAATGTTTGGCCAACCCGTGAAGCTCTATGTATAGTCCGATCATTTGGGTCCAGGAAGAAGATGGTGATGTTCACGATGATGATCGCAGCAATAACCATATTCGTTGCGACTGCCAGGGCGAACCTAAAAGAATCGGCGGTGAATTCAATCATTTATCGTGAAACATATAGTCAACCAAGCGAGATGCGTACACGATAACGACCGTCCAGAACCTCTGACTTGCAAAAGTTAACTCCTTGGGCAGATGCGACGCCCAAGTCATTGAGACCGATAAAAATCCGGGAATCAGGAAGCCAACGGTGAATAGAGGGAATGTGAAGCTCATGAGACCAATGTCGCCTCGCGTTCCACTGTCGCACATATGAGGCAAAGTTCCAAAACATAATCGAAAACAAGAAAGCTCACCCAAATATCGTGGAGTAAACCAAGCCAGCGCCTGCGATAGATAGAGTTGCCAAAGCGACTGAGTAGTTGTTCAGCTGAGAATGCATCATCTAAAGTCCATGGTTGCGAATGTCATTCGTTGCTCAGCATATAATGTAGACTGCACCCACCTCTCCCCAATCTCTAATTCCACGATAATGCGTCAGCTCTACAACCGCCTGAGTCCTGACCGTGAACTTGAACATGTCAAGGTCCTCTTCAACCTCTACCAACTTTTCAATACAACATATCAGAACTGTCCTTTTGGGATCCTATTTTCAAGCTTGTACCCACATGTTTCCTAAGCCGTCGCGTATTCTTGACATGATTGAGGTAGATTTCCGTCAACCCCTCTTGAGCACCTGCGAGGCTTTCCACCTTGGAATTAAGGGTAGAGACACGTTTTTTTGGACAAGTCGAGTCATCTACCTAGATAACAACATGAGTATACACGCGAACACGGAAATGCTCCGTAGTTGAACATACCACGTCAGTAGTAGTCAACACTGTCCCATGATTGGTCAATGAAAGATTAGGCGGTAGCGTCTTTCTCAACTTCTCCAGCGTCTCCATCCGCTTGGCCCGAGAGGCCAACAACTGAAACGAAAAACCAACTAAATCCGACAACCTTGTACAAATGATCTGCATCATTACCAGGTGCCTCAACGTGTCTCTATTCCTTTCTATAGCCGCGATGTCATTCAGATAACAGTTGTTAATTTTCTCCTGTTTGACATGTGAGTAAGCGCATCAACTATTTGTCAAACACGAAAACGTACATCGATGGATTGGAATCGTGCTGAAGATGTTGGAAGAAGCAGGCTCTTGAGGAACTCCCCAACTTTGCAGTCCCAGGTTGCAATCAGGATAGCATCCCACGCCAAGAACAGCGTGGCACACACCTTTAGAGACAAATCCAGAACCTTTAGGCTTCTCCATGTAGGTGGTGAGACGGAATGCACGAAGTACGACATGATGCTCTTATACAGAACTATGTTTGGGACAACGTGTTTAATGGTCGCTTGAGCATCAAACCTGTCACACGAAATCAGTCTTCGGGTAAAAAAAAAAAAAGCAAATACCTGTTTTGATGCAACGGCTCCCAGGCTAACACATATGTACCCGGTAATCTCATCAATATACTTTTCTGTGATCGCAGTCAATGTGTACGGCATTCGCTGTAACCAAAAATATCTCTGACTGACCATTCAACAACCCAGAAGAAAAGCACCCAATTGTTTATCATCTTACCAATGTGTTCCATCCGTTCATGCCGGCAATGATTCCGAAGCACATCCTTTATATAGGCTTCCTGTGAAAGAAAGCGATTCGAATGATGGACACAGCCAAAAGGAATGTATCGGCGCCGACATTTCCAGACACGTTGCCCAACACGAGTCTGGTATTTATATGTCTTGGGCTGATGAACAAACGCGGGGAAGACCCACCTCCATCGCGTTAATCCACATAGAATACATACATCCCCTGCCCCCACGCACACACATCCTGGTTGTTGTAAGTAAGCGTACGTATTTTTTACCCCACGATATCTCGGCGTTCATAAAACGTTAATTAGGTCTACAAAGATGCCGTGCCCTCTATTCAAAAAGAAATCTCCAGAGGAGAAACTTGTGGAGAAGAAAAGCATAATACCTTCCGCATTCAGACCATCCATAGTTAATCCTTCACAAAAAGCACGACCTTTCATCGGTTCCAGCTTTTCCTCGTCACAGAGGGACATAGCGCCCGTATTGATTACCTTTGATGACTGGAACAAAGGTGGGATATTTGACTGGTACCAAGAAACGGCCCGCATGACCCGCACAACTATACGCAAACTCGAACACCGCAAGGAAAGAGACAACTTCAAACATGAATTCGTCATGATCTATCTGGACGGCGGAGACATCTATCGCATCGACCGGAGACCGTTGGGAGGGGGGAACGCTGACACCATCTCTTCGAGAGGCTGCGAGGCGGAGGACAGTATACTGTTCGTCAGCAAGAGAGAACTTGAATCGATCCAGTCCAGGACGGACACGGAGATTGTGCTGGAAATCTGCACAAAGAAGAAGCCAGATTTGTATGCCGTGATCGCGATCTGTGTCAGCATTCGAATGGATCCACAAGCCAGGTCCTACACTTTGCAGTTATACAACTGCTACTTTGTAGCACGTACCATCACCACACTCATGGTACGGCATCTCTTGCTTCGTCACCATGCATCGCGCAGTGGACTCCGATGGGATGCAGTCACTGAAACAGCCATCTCAGATTACATATTCCATAATGATTGGAATGCATTGAATGCGGCGATGAAGTCCGCAGTGATCACAGTCCTCGAGAACCTGCTATGGCCTGTTGTCAAAGCAGATGCTGAAACGCTTATCGAGAAGCGCAAACACTGGGGACAGTTGGAGAGTGCTGTGAAACAGGTGATACACGACACAGTGGAGAGCAGTACCAGAAACTTGGTTGACGATCCGGTGAAAAAGGGAATAAACGAGTGGCTAATGGAGGCGACGCGGGCAACCTTGTGGCACGATAATCTCGAAATCAACTTGTCGGCGCCTAGATATAGGCTCACATACGAAATGGCAACAGACAACTTGCTGAAGGACACAGTGAGACCGGAATTGCAGACCAAGTTACCAGATGACATGGTGATTGGACTGGCGAACATACTTCCACAGCGCTTACTCTCCCGGCTGCCACCTGAATTCCTCGCAAACCTCCCCGGCGAACTTTTAGGGAAGATTCCAGCTAGAGTGCTCAAGAAGCTACCAGATGACCTTTTGGCTCGCGCCCCAAATGATGTACTGCTAAAAGCTCCGGACGAGTTTTTTCAAAAGTTTCCCGCACGAATGTATTCAAAATTCCCAAACGAGGTATTACTTAGCCTGCCAGAAGACCTTGGTCGAATACCCGATGAACTGCTCGATATATCGTTACAGCGCATACAGGATGTGCTGGAGCGCCCTGATGATCCGGATAAGCTCCTCGCCTTGAAACTTCTCCAGAGACTTTCGGATCACGCAAAGCAGCGATTACCGCCCGGTTTCATATATAAACGAAGCAAGGTAGCAGACAACCAGCCCGAGATGCAAACCTGGGATGTCGAATGCTATACAGACGTATCAGAGCCGTCTGCTACCCACACAGCCAGGTCCAAACGATCGACGCTTTCCCTATCCGAAATCAGTATCCTCGGAGTGATAATACGCGTCATGCCTCGTCCAGTCCTAGAATGGACACCCGCGATCCTGATAAACCATATCCCTACATCTTGGCTAAGGACAGTACCTGCAGAGGCACTAATTCCTCTGCCGCCAAAGTACTTGGCCAAGCTCTCGGTGCCTTTTCTAGAAAGACTGCCAGACGAGCTGCTCGATCGACTGCCTGAGACACTGCTACAAAACTTACCACATACAACACTTCAAAAGATTCCCGACAAGCTCTTGACACGATTACCAGTAAAAGTCGTCAAAAACCTCCCTGTGGAGCTGTTGGAGAATTTACCGGAAGAGTTGTCAGATTCCCTTCGGGAAAAGATATCAACCCAGGCTTTCAATGGACCAGAAATGATGGAAGAAATCACAAAAACCGTGGGGAACCTCGCGAAGGGAGCGTTGCTTGAAACGAAGGGCGAGCTTTTGGACTCCGTCCTTCGCGCATCGGTCAGGTCCAAGTCAAAGGTGAATCTCAGCGATGATGTATTTAAAAAATGTTGTGTCCCTGACTTGACATTGATGACATATAGGCGAAGGACGAACATGTTTTTCAGTTCTTGAAAACACATGAGCAGCTGCAAGCGCATATACTTGATATGATCAGGAAGCACAGCAGGATGGTAGCTCAGGTTGCTCACTTTGGAGTGGGAGAGGATGCGGTATATAACGAGCTGCGTACGAAGACCGCTGATGTATGGCGTGTCATGCGCTTGCATTCATTCCCGCCCACGCGGTCTGGTTGATCCTAGCGCTAAGTATTGAAACCTTTGAGAAAGGTTGGGATGGCCAATGCCAGGGACCTCAGCCGGTAGCACGAAAACATTCTAATCCAGAACTTTTAGCCTATTATCACGCAAGACCACCTTTTATGCGTTGTATTCTGATATGTAACATCTTTTGTAGTCTGTTCAATAGTCAGTCAAATGATTCGAAGACCTGAACGTGGGAGATGAAAAGGGTCAATGCGGTGAATTTTGATGTTTTGAAACGGCGCGCGTCGGACTTTCAATACAAACGTGACAAAGTTTGACAACTGTATCATGGATTGCTTGAGGGCCGCTTCCAAGTTCCAACCGCACACTGCACAAGGAAAGTGTAACAGACTTTGCGATATATTGCCAGAATACGAGACGGCTATATTCTCTTATTCTCTCTTACTTCATTTGATTACTTTTCCCTACAGTGCTTTGCATGTATTTCTGCAGTTCGATGCTGTCATCACGGTACGCAGAAATACATGCAAAGCACTGTAGGGAGGCGAACAGTCAAAAGGTGAATGAATTGACCCTAATTCGCTACAGTAATTAGACCGTTTTTAAATACCCAGTCAATGAGTACCTGAGTGTCGTTGCGATCGTATGCCAGCACAAGTACGGCATATGTTCTAACCCAAAATCCTCTCAATTAATCGTCCAGTGAAGTCAATCTAACCTAAAACAAGCGCCCAATGGTGTATTTTCATGCCAGCCTACCCTTTTGCTGATACTTAGCCGGCGATGGCCCCTGTTGATAACACCAGAGGTATTACACAGGGCTTCTCATCCGAATTCCGGTCTTGGTCAAAGGACGAGTCTTAGCGCCCGCTAGATCCTACACGTCAGACACGTTGTTCAGGGAAAAGTTGTATTTATATCGTTCTTTGCTGATGAACCGAAGAGCGGTTCAGAGCCCCCACCTCTCTTCAACCACCTTGCACACACGCGGACGCCTAAAGTACACCCTGACTGTTATAAGTACACAGAATTTTGAACCCCCATATTTTTCATTAACGTCGTTTAAGGTCACCAAATATGCTACGCCTTCCGTTCGGAAAGAAATCTCCAGAAGAGAAACTTGTGGAAAAGAAAAGCATGATACCTTCCGCCTTCAGACCATCCATCGTCAATCCTTCTCAAAAAGCACGACCTTTCATCGGTTCCAGTTTTTCCTCATCTCAGAGGGATATAGCACCTGTATTGATCACCTTTGATGGCTGGAACAAAGGCGGCATCTTCGACTGGTATCGCGAAACGGCTCGCATGTCCCGCACGACTATCCGCAAACTCGAGTTGCACAAGGAGAGGGATAATTTCAAGCACGAGTTCGTCGTGGTCTACTTAGAAGGCGGAGACATTTATCGCATCGACCGGAGACCATTGGGAGGCGGGAACGCTGAAACTGTCTCGTCCAAGGGCTGCCCGGCCGAGGACAGCGTACTTTTTGTCAACAAGAAAGAACTTGAAGCGATCCAGTCAAATACAGACACAGAAGTTACAGTGGACGTCTGCACGAAGAAGAAACCGGATTTGTATGCCGTCATCGCCATCTGTGTCAGCGTCCTGATGGATTCCCAATCCAAATCCTACACATTACAAATGTACAACTGTTACTTTCTGGCACGCACCATCACCACTCTCATGGTACGACATCTCCTACTCCAGTCCTATGTGTCGCACAGCAGCCTCCGATGGGACTCAGTCAGCGAGACAGCGATATCAGACTACATGTCTCGCGACGACTGGAGGGCACTAGACGTGGCAATGAGGACAGCAGTGATCACTGTCCTAGAGAACATGTTATGGCCAGTCGTCAAAGCTGACGCCGAAACTCTGATTGAAAAGCGAAAACACTGGGGACAGTTGGAGACTGTCGTAAAGCAGGTGATACGTGACACAGTCGAAAACAGTGCCAAAAACCTGGTTGGCGACTCGGTGAAAAGGGCGATGGTTGAATGGTTATTGGAGGCAACGCAAGCGACGTTATGGCATGATAATTTGGACAATAATTTGTCGGCGCCACAGTATAGGTCCGCATACGAAACAGTCACAGGGGACCTGCTGAAGGAAACACTGAAGGCAGAACTACATAACAAGTTACCAGCTGATATGGTGACCAAGCTGGCGAATATACTTCCACAACGCCTGCTCTCTAGGTTGCCACCAGCTTTACTCGCGAACCTTCCTGGTGAACTCTTGGGGCGGATCCCAGTTAAAGTGCTCGAGAAGCTACCGGACGACCTTTTGGCTCGGGCCCCCATCGATGTACTGCTAAAAGCACCAGACGATCTGTTTCAAAAGATCTCCACGCATGTCTACTCGAAACTTCCAAACAATGTATTACTCAGCTTGCCAGAAGACCTGAACAGGATACCCGATGAACTGCTCCATATATCGTTGCAGCGCATACAGGAAGTGTTAGGGCGTCCCGAGGACCCAGATAGGCCGCTTGCCCTGAAACTCTTACGAAGGTTTCCAGACAGCATGAAAAGGCAAATTCCGCCCGAGTACACAGACATGCCAGACCAGACCGTAGGCGACCAGCCAAAAACACAGAATATGGAAAGAGATACGGAAACAGAAAGCGATGCGCCCTCATCAGAGCGTTCTGTTCTTGATATAGCCACGATCAACCGATCCCGGTTCTCCCTATCCCAAGTCAGCATTCTCGGAATGGTCATGCGCGCCACGCCACGACCCATTCTGGGACGACTACCTCAGTCACTAATGATGTTTATCCCTATATCATGGCTGAGGACGCTACCTGAGGATGCACTCTCTGTTCTACCCGAGAGATACTTGTCCAAAATGACGGCAGCATGTTTTGAACGACTGCCCGACGAGCTGCTCGGCCGCGTGCCGGAAACCTTGCTGCAAAAGTTGCCGCGTGCGACGCTTGAGAGGTTACCCGATGCACTCCTGTTGCGATTGCCGATGCGAATTATCAAAAACCTCCCACCAGAGTTGATGGAGAATTTGCCGGAAGAACTGTCAGACGTACTTCGTGAAAAGATATCGTCTCAGGCTTTCGATGGACCAGAAATGATGGATGAAGTAACGAAAACAGTAGGAGGCCTCGTGAAGGGATCTCTGCTTGAAACGAAAGGCGAACTTTCAGACAATATCCTTCGCCTATCGGTCAGGTCCAAGTCAAAGGTAAATGGTACATCTGATGAAAAAGGCTACAAAATTGACTTGATATTTTGGTAGGCTAAAGATGGATACGTTGCCCAGTCGATGAAAACACACGAGCAACTGCAGGCGCGTATACTTGATATGACCAGGAAGCACAGCAGGATGGTCGCTCAGGTGGCACATTTTGGAGTGGGAGAGGATGCGGTATATAACGAGCTGCGTACGAAGACCGCTGATGTATGGCGTGTCATGCGCTTGCATTCGACTCCGCTCAGTCGGTCTGGCTAATGGCCAAGTGTCGAGAGATCATTCGGGAGGTTGGGTTGGCATGGGCTTGCGGTGGAGGCATTCCAAATGTACAAGCTTGAAATTGATTTTCTCTTGGGCAACAATCTGTATAGTATCCTGTTGTATTCATAGTTTGCTAGATTGTGAATGTGCGTCGTCTGCCAGACTCAACTTGCGCGGAAAACTCACCGGGAAGGAGATAGAGAAGGACAAGCGGAAATGGGTAACCGTTATGTAAATCAGTTTTCAGCACACGAAAATCCGCAACGTGAGCAAGATTTCCTTCCAGTATGTCTAGAATTCAAAACTGACTGCTCCGAGGAGGCTTGAGCAGGCAACTTGGGCAAATGCGTCTTCCAAGACAGTGCCACCCAATCCTCGCAGAGTCTGCATATGGACCTAGGGACTGATCTGTTCAAATGGGCGTCAAGCTTCACATGCTGCGAATAACATGACGCTTGTTTCGTTCCCTTTTTCCATTTTCCCAGGCACTTTAGACAAGACTCGGCCGCACTGTCCACGGCGGCTTGTGATCATACATTCAGGCATACAGAAGGTCTGAATTCTGGGCCGAGAATGTTGTCAAAATGAATGCTCAGGCGCTCACCGCTGACAAGTTGTTTTTAGGTTGTGTGCATAATGAGGTAATGGACACGGGACAAACTTCATGCTGTCGCATCCAATTACAGTTGTGATACAATGATGTAGCAGTACCTGAATTTGTAATGCACGGTGAGCAAAAGCCGAAGGAAAAGATACTGTAAAAGAGAGAGAAAAAAGTGTAGTAATTTGTGAAGGACGTGTTCCTGCAAACTGTGAAGTAAAGGGTTAGGACAGACCTTGTACCTGATACACCATTCGTTTGTTTTCTGCTCTCACATTCACGACTCAGGGAAGAGATTCCTCTCACAAGCCGGGTCAACAAAACGTTGCGATCGGTACCTGACTTCACAGAATGCCTTCATCCCGCGAACATTTCTCTCACTCTGCTACAAAATGTTGGTGATTGGGTAGAGTTGCATTCCAGGAAACTAAGGCTCTGAGTAATAGATCAGTCAGTTTCATCCACGGAACAGTCACGTGAATACTTGGCATGATGCTCAAGAAATCTTTTTCTTTTTGCTGAACTTTGAAAGGCCTAGTTGAGTGGCAATTCTTTCATAGGGGAGCTCTGCTCGAAGACATTTTGTTCTTTGGGCCATGCACAGACAGAGACTCGAGTTGTAGGGAGAACGTTATCCAATTCGCTTACTGTATATGAAAAATGTCAGGTCATACTGTGGAGGTCCTCGTGCCTGGGTGCTGCCTAGACCCTTTGCTTATGTTCGTTGATGAGAAAGGGGCAGCATCCTGCCATATCTTGTGCAGCCCAGAGCCAATCCGAACTTCTCTCCAACCACCTCGTCTGCTACTAATACTGGCCAACAAAAAACAGTTCTGCCCAACTCACCTATCGCAGCCACGTCCATAGTTGATGGACGTCTTCAATCCGAAGATCCTAGATGCCTGCATACGAGACGTGGCAACCTGTCTCACAGACAACCAAAAGGCTGACCTCTTGCTCTATGCGATGCGTAGCATACACCCCGATTCGTGAGTCTCCGTTTTCTATTTCTTTTTTTGAAATTTTGTTTCTCAGTTTCAAGCTGCGATTATTTACTTTCATATTCCAGCTCCGAGCTTCAGCTTCAGTTTTGCTCATAATTAAATAGACGCTCTAGAGTCACCGTCGAGAATGCCATTCAGTCATGTTTGCAGCTATCGACACTAAGTCCCGCGAACATCGCCAGAGCTCGAATACTTCGTGCCAGGGCTAGACTCGCCTCTGGATCTCAGTTCAGTGCCAACGAAGGTATGTACGGTTTTCTTCATCAGCGAATCCAAATGCTTTTAGAGCCTGACGTTGACTTTCGTGACTTGATCGTGCGCAAAGACCTGCAAGCCGCACTCATCGCAGAGCCAGATAACCCAGAGGCAAAAGCTCTCCTACATCAACGTTCCGTATCTGTTGAAAAGGCACGTCAATTCTGTAATTGCTCTTTCCGATTCTCGGAGCTCATAGACATTTACGACTCGGCAGCTCCTATCACCGCTACCTCGGAGCAGAGAACGCTTATCAATTGAAATCTGGCGAGAAATTGCATCATATCTTCCACGCAAAGACCTCAAATCACTCCTGTTTGTTCCGCATGTCATCTCGAGGGTAGCAAGCCAGCGTCTCTTCCGAGAACTAGACCTTTATTTCTGTGGTATCTCAGATTCAGAGGACGACGTGGATACATGGGGTCACCCATCGTCGCCCCCCATATCCAAGGATGAAGACGTACGTCATGCACATCGCAGCGCTGACATTCTCACACACATCATCGTTGACAATGCGTTCGCCGGTGCCGTGCGCACGTTGAAAATATATACGCCTACGCGTGACAAGGATGGAACAATGGCGTTTCAAACGGGTAAAGAATTTTTTTACACGTCCCGTCGTCCGAATTCGCTTTGCTCAACGTACTGTGAATTAGGGATGCTAACAAACGCACTGCCAAGACTTATTAACCTACGTAATGTCCATATCTCCGCAGGTAGCGAAAGTATCATTCCCATACTACGAGTGCTCCAGACGTCTAGCCCTCGCCTTAAGGGTCTTTCACTACGGTCAGCAGCTACGCGTGTCCAATCATGTCATTTCCATTGAACCGCATGCCCTCGTTCCCAGGTCGTCAAACGGCCCTGCTGACCTCTCATTTCTGGATTTCAGGCATCTGGCACACTTTTCATATAGCACCGAGAATGGCAACCCAACCTCGATATTCAACTTTATCGCACAAAATAGAACATCACTCCGAACGCTCTCACTCGAAAACCACTCGTGGACTTTTCCCTCCTCTGCACTTTCCATCCGAAATTTGACCCACATCGACTTTTTTGGACACCTCCCCATGAACAGCCAAGCCCTGGCGGACATTCTCTCACACGGGCGACAACTCGAGCTTCTAACGCTAGATTGCGGTTTAGATTGTGCATCATGTTCTCAGGTATTTAGGAGCATGCCACGGGTTCTCCCTTTTCTGCGTTATTTTGGGTTCACCGTCCATGGCGTAAGCAGGCGTATGCGAGATTCTGATCTTTTCCCCGCAGTCGCAGAGTTTCTGCGCGGACGGCAACATTTACGGACATTGTCCCTTGTGGTGTACGATGCAGATGTACAGCCAGCCGTGGGATTTGACGCTGCCGTCTGGGGTGTCCTGCCATCCCTCACAAGTTTGAGGACGTTGAAAATAAGTTATCCGTCTGATTTGGCGCCTGGCTTGGCGGCATGGTTGATTCCGAGAAGCGTCAAGGCGTTGACGCTGAACCCAAGTTATACGAACACAACCTCTACGAGTCCGAGAGATCCAATACCGTTCCTGGACGTAAGCCAATCCCCTAATTTTACCCAGTATTGACGCGGAACTAAATTCTTCGCCTTGTCCCTCGCAGCAACTCCGTCCTGGAGTTCCATCCGATCTACGGTACATTGGACTATCCCAATTCCCAGTTCGGAACGTCGCGCTCATAGTCGAGCATGGATTCCCAATGGTGAGAGTCGTCAGTGTCGGGAACAATTTTTGGACGGTGCAAAAAGGGAAGAAGAGGGACGGATCGCATGAGGGTGTCGCTTTGGAGATGGAACAGTGGCCGAGGAGGAGGGTGGCGTATCATGCGGCTGAGTGGCTTGAATGGCTGGGGTGTGAGGATGCGGTTGTAGGTGCGCAAGACGTTGTGTTTCCGGGTTGACACGCGATGTCGAATGGTTTGTTTCCTTTTTTTCTCCTTTGGTATCCCTCGTGTTGTGTTTTTTGGTTTTATGTTGCTTTTTTCCCTCTTTTTGCCTTATGCTGACACACGGATTTTGAGCATGCTTCAGATTGTGTTGTGTTACGAGTATGGCATACCCTTCCTCCCCACTCGATTTTTTGTTTTTTTTTCAAGGTTTTTTGTGGTCACACTGGTTGTTTGTCTGTACTGTATGTACACTAGCATTAATTTACGGTCAGTGCACACGACATACTGGCCCCAGCAACGTTTGTTGGCAGAAAGACCAATTATGCACTAGTTAATTAGTTCTCAACATGTCCCTGTCCTCTTATTCCAGATGTACATTAACGTGGGATGTACAGTGGGGCTACGGAAAACGAGTGAATGGCGTGCCTCATTGCAGTCCTCAAAACAACAATGGCGAGATCTGGTGAGATACACGTGCGATAACGAACCGATGAGGCTTAGGTCTAGGCAGGAGCACCTCAAAGTAGAGCAGTGCTTCTGTCAAGGCAACGCGATCAATTAACATGGCGTATAAATGCTCCGCTTATATATTTTCAGGTTCAGAGGCTTGGCTGCGACGCGTTATCAACTCCGGTTTGTACTCCGCCGTAGTAGCGCCCCAGCGGAGTTGCAAAAATGATATACGACCGTATCTACCCTTCCCAATTCTCCTCAAAAAAGCAGAGATTGAAGCGCTTAAACTCTGGGCGGTTTACGAATTGGGCAAAGCGCGATGGTCTCTATACAGTATCAAGGCGTTTTTTGCTCTCAAGATCGACGAACCTATCTGTTGACCCTGAGCATCTCTAACACTCCATAACTTTCCTATTGCCTCCATATCAAATCACGTAAAAAATCACGATAATTGGGCTCTCCCCAGATGTGCGAAGTGCAACCACCGACTTCCCTCCTCGAGCCTCGACGTTGCCCGCAAAAAGAAGACAATTGGGAGGAGAACGCTTTGAACAGATATACCCGGCAATCCTCTGCTCTCTGGCGAAACACTTCTCATGAATGTGAAAATCGCGTGGGGAGCTCGTGACCAAGGATATGTATCCCGTAAGCAGTCGACACTGTTGATCAAACTGTTCTGATAGTGAGTTGTTTTGAAAGTGGCGGCTTTGACGATACAGCTGTGGGACTTGCTCGTCTGTTTTGACGATGAGGTGGAGTATCTGTGGCCGTACGCGTACTTTTCTGACTTTTCTGTCCTTTTTCTCACGTCCGTGCCGTGTCCGTGCGTACAGAATAAGGTCAACGGTTACAAAAGTCCTATACATTTGGTCGCGTTATGTTTCTATTGTTGTCCAGATGTAAGCAGCGATTCCGTTTTATTGAGGTCTCACTCAAGTGATTATGCCCGTTTACAGTGTAAACACCGTTCTTACACAGCTGCTCTATAAGCGGTATTTCACGGTGCAGAATTGCAATTATGTGTACATTGTGCAGCTGTTTTTGGTGAAACAAGCAGCAACGTGCATTGAATTGATCGCGTTCTTTAGAGGTGTGTTGAATTACATATAGCCCATGGTACAGCGTACTAATCAGGTCAAAGTGTATGTACTTTACAATAAGAGCGCTCGGATTGGAACGCTATTATCATTAATATTTACCGTTGGGTTCTCACTTGAGCTCTATGCAGCAGTGCTAAGGGCTAGATCACTAGCTTTGGGCACATCTTGTATTCCAGCAAAACCGCCAATTGAAGTCCAGATATTGTTCATGTGAGACAGCCTTTCTCTGAACTACGACAGAATGATTGACAGATTGTTAATCGTACAGAGTTGGAGTGGGAGTGAACCAGTTTACCATAATCTCTTTAACTATCGCACGACTCGTTATTTCTCGCAGTATCGGTTGGGGTCGCACGCCTCTTGTCTCTATAATGATGCGGGATGGATTTATTATGATTTTTCTCTTTGTTGGTGAGTCATCATTGTTCCTCATATCTTATGTAACTGAAGGAACGGAATGACCTATAGTTGCTCTCGGTGGTCTGGTAACGTTCGGATCTATAGAGGCACGGGATGTCCTATGGAACATAGAGTTTTCGTAAGAGTTATAAATAATCTATATTCTCCCCCAGACGGTCAAGTCACTTATTGAACCTCTCAGACTGTTGATTGGCTTGCTGCCTACAATAGTAAGTGATCTTCCTTCTCCGCACTTGACGTATACAGCAATTGACTTCTTTTTCGGCAGGGATGCAGGTTAATATTGAACATGTGTTGTTTAACAACCTCACCGAGGCAAAGGGGAACAAGAGACGAGTCGTTTCCGATGTTGACGACTGATGTTGATGTTTATCGCCAACCGTGATTTAATGGATATCGGAAGTTTGACTCTTACGCTCTGTGAGGTTTCGAATGGATGTCACCTGCTTAGTGAAGATACCACCTGTTTTTGATTACAGTACTTGCCCTGTAAAACACTGTATACAATGGACATTGACGAGAGGCAATAAACTGATTAGTAATCCAAATGACATAACAGCACAGGGAAGTTGGAATTGGAGTGCAATAGTTGTCAATTCAAACCTAACGTTGTACATGCCCCCCTTTACCGACACACTGGTTTTTAAGCCAGTCGGACTCGACTGACAATATTTGATGGTTGAAGCGTCGATATGGGAAGTTCGCAATCAATTATACGTGTCTTGTACGTGAACGAGGACGTTGTAGTTTGTATTGGACAATCTGACGATTGAATATTCCCAGTCGCATCGCTAGTTGTACAGCTCTTGGAACTCTTCACCTGCTTTGAAGAGGAAGTGCAGTATCTGTGGCCGTACGGAGCGTTTGCCCTATCCATGCCACTTCCGACTCTGATGTTTTCATAATACAGGGCGAGAATGACGGTTGCCAAGGTTTTATATTTTTGGTCGCGCTATTTTGCACTCGTCCTGCAGATGTAAGCACTCTTCTTCTATCTTGTAGGTTTCTGAGCGTCGCCATTCTGATTTAGCGGTGATCACAGTGCAAATATCGTGCTCACGTACCTGGGACATACACAGAAATTCGCTGTCCTGGGTTGTAACTTATTGCCCGTGTTTTATGTGTGTGGGGGTATGCAAGCGGTGGCATGCATGGAAGCGATATCGTTCCTCCGAGGTATGTTTGAATTCGCTACTGTATATCTGACTTCGTACTGAGTTTCGAATCGCATCAAAACCGCCTTGGTTCAAGTGCATATGTTGTATGACAGAAGTTTTCGAACCGGATCAGTTTTGTTACTTATTTTTATCGCGGGGTTCATAATTCAGCTCATTGCCATAACGAAAATGATGAAGTTGAATTGTATGACCACTAGCATGAGAAGGTCACCAGTAAAAGTCAGGGCGTTATTCTTGTGAGTAATACTCAAATCAAAACATACGGACGTTCCTGACATGAAGCATACAGAGCAGGAGCAGCGATAAATCAATTCAGCACTTTGTGCTTGGCCGTAGCCAACTCGACAATGTTGTACAGCACTAGTTGGGCTCGTACACCGCTCGTATCCCTCATGATGCGTGACGGGCTTACCATCATCGTACTCATTTCTGGTGAGTCGTTCAAGAATCGTCGCAATGCTCGATGCTGGACCACTGATACACATCCTTCGGCAGTTGTCCTGGCCGTCTTTGTGACATGCGAGTCTACGCAACTTGAAGGCTTGAGGCTTTGGAGTATTGCATTTTCGTAAGTAATCTAGGGATCAAGTCCTGGCTCTCGTTGAATCGGCTGCATAGATTTGTTGTCGCCTGCCTTTCCATGATTGTGCGTGAACACCTTATCTAATGCGGAGCTCTGATACGTATCTCTCGCAGGGGTGCAGGATGATACTGACCATGTACCGCTTAGCCTCGGCACGGAGGAAAAGGCAAGAGGAGTCTGCCCCTGTGTTGACAAGCAACATTGATATTTCTGAACCGTGTATGACTTGATGGTACAGAGCTCTGGTAATATTGTTGCTCTACGGTGCATTTTGTGTGCTGATACTGTTGCAGAGAGTCATATACCCGATTACAAGAGTATCACCAAAAGATCCTAATATGCCATGCTCAACTACGCGTGGCCATAAACTATGCTACCGACCAGCTTACCGTCCAACGCCTGGAAAAGGATGGAGGAAAAGAATGTTCTTTCAGTCTACAAGGTAGTACATCGAGCGCCACTTAACGGTCGCTATTCTGTTGCAAGGTCTACATAGTTATGGAGAATCTGACACTGCCAATTTGTCGGGCTTGTATATATGTAATGTCCAACAATATCGAAGAGGGTCACGATCTCGATAATCAATAGAAAAACATAAAAGGTGTGTGGGAATTATTTAGCAAAAGAGGTAAATAGAATAAAATGTCATTGTTGTTAGTTAACACACTCTTTTATCCCAACACCCATCTCGAGGTGAAGTTGGATGCAAAACGAGAATCAATATGTGTCGTTCGAGAGATTCCGTCAGTGGTGGCATTGTGAGCGCATCGGCCAACATATTTTCTGAAGATATATGCTTTAGTTAAGCTCATCAATTGGACCTGACGTGAATTCAATTATTATCGTCAGCACAGTTGGCCCTTGACCAGTTTCTAGAAAACATGTAAATCGTTCCCAATTTCAGTCATTGATACCTTTTACATGCACGAATTTCAACCTCGCGCTCTCCCCTTTGCCCCGCCAATCTCCCTTTTCAAAAGTTGACAAGGAGAGGCTTTGCCAAGTTCACCGTGTACCCGACTGGTTGACTGGTTTGGTTCCGTGCGAGTCACCTATGGATAAGGAACTAGTATGGGGGGTTCGCGAACAAGCTTATGTCTCCCGTATGTGCAGGTGAAAGATCTGGTTGTTAACAGCTGACAACTTGAGCTGTCTGCAGTGGTGGCTTTGACGATACAGGTGTGGGAGCTCCTCGTCTGCCTCGATGACGAAGTGCAGTATTTGTGGCCGTACGTGTTGTTCCTTCCATTCCATCTTTTTCTTACGTTCTGGAACCATGAGATAGAGCGAGATTTACAATGACGAAAAGTCTGTATTTATGGTCACGTTATATTTCGCTGGCTGTCCAGATGTGAGCTCCGTTGGTGCTGTTGATGTAAGAGTGTCACTGAACGTTTGCCCTTTTCCATGCTATCTTCAGCACAAACGCTACTCTGACGCATCTGGTATATGCGCGGTATCTCACTACGCGTAACTGCAATTACATGTATATCTTTCAGACATTTCTTGCACAGCAGGGGGCGACATGCATAGAACTGATTGCGCTGTTCAGAGGTTCCTCATGTATAACCTATCTTGCGTCAAACAGCTAATATGATCTGTTCAAGTGTATGTGCTATATAATAAGAGTACTCAAGTCGGAATACTTTTGTCGGCGGTATTCACTACGGGGTTCTCACTCGAACTCGGTGGAATACTGTTAACGGCAAAATGGCTTAGCTCGGGTATATCTTGTGTTCCAGCAAGACCTCCTGTACATGTCCGGATATTGTTCCTGTGAGTAAGCTTATCTCAAAGTGAGACCAACAGTATCGTTAACGAGTTGATTAATCAGGACAGGAGTAGGAATAACCCAGTTCACCACAATATCTCTGATTGTTGGCAGACTTGTAACATCTGGAAGCATCGGGTGGGGCTGTACGCCGCTTGTCTCGATGATGATGCGTGACGGTGTTATTATGTTTTTGCTTCTTGTTGGTGAGCTGGTTTTCAGTGTGATTCTTGCAGTTAAACAGAACTTGGTCCAGTTGCTCTGGGAGGTACTATGACATTTGGATCCATACAAGGTCGGGATATATTATGGAACATAGCAGTCTCGTAAGTAACTCTAATAATTAGTCATCATGCATTTATCACATGTCAGCCTTACAGGTTGTTTATTGCCCTATTCTCGGTGTTGGTATGCGCTGTTCCCTAGCTTAAGTGCACAGTGAAGTAGCAGATGCTGACCTCTCTTCAACAGGGCTGCAGATTGTTGCTATCTATGTGTTGCTTAGCCTCTGCCCCGAGGCGAAATCAAACAGAAGACAAATCACTTCCTGTGCTGACGACTGACATCCATATTTGTGAATAACATGCGACTTGATGGTACGAAGCCTCTGGTTGTTGTTCTATGGTGTGTCATAAATGCTAATGCTGCTCCTAGGAACACATATACTTCGACAATGTTATACTATCGTATCATTATATTATCTAGCTATTTGACGTGTATCATAGGATACCAGGATTGCAAGCGCTAATAAACGGATACAATATGGACTCTAATCACTGCAGCTTCATGCTTTCGTATCCAGTTACCTTGATCCCCCAAAATACACGCGGATTTCCTTTTGTCCCTCTTGTAAGCTTCCTCAACTACCAGTAGGACGTCAAGGGTCTTCTCAATCCAGATGATTCTCTGAGGCAATAGTCGAGGTGGAATTTCACCATAACGCAGTGGCACTCCAATAACGCGGCACTGTTTAGGTATGAAGGATCGCTCCGATGTAATAAAACGATCGTTAGACGCGCATGATCATGTTTAACAGCATTGGCTCTGTGTTATCGAGGGGACGCGCCAGCCATTTTGTGTACAGGCGTGTCAGCGTATTTGATTACAACCCGTCTAGAGTTACACACTATTGTACACGCGATAATATTCAATTGGCGGTTAGCGAAAAGGTACACGCTATACTATTAGACGAAGTTGGGTGAAATGTAGAAAATGAAGTATGCTACAAAAAAAAAAAAAAAAGAGCAATAAGAATATTTACAAAGCTTGAAAGATGACTGGCCAGTCTTTGAAACAAACGCTCAACCATCGGAGCCCAGAGGGAATGT
>JNHW02000159.1:0-23044 GCA_001691775.3 Amanita inopinata Kibby_2008
GCGGCTATTTTTCACTTCAAATCAATGTCAACCACATATAATATCATCTGTCAACAAGATTCCAGTCCACAACTACACATTTATCCTTTTTAAATTCACTTGACTCGCGCATGTTTTTCAAAAAAATGTATAGCCTAAAGCATACCCTAGCCCTAAATGACAGCACAAAAGACTGGAGTAATCATTGTCGTACTTCTGAGAGGTTGAGAATGAGATTAGCTTGTCATTCTAGAGTACAAGTCATGCATGCCCACATATGGCGCAGCAACAGTGCTGGAGACAACAAGAAAGGCGGTAGCAAAGATGGTTGCAAATTGCATTGTGGTTTTAGTCTAGGATAAAGAATGTTAGTGAGGGTTTAAAAACTGATGTTGCAACACACAAAATGAATGTGAAGGGTTTATTCATTTTGTGTGTTGCAACATCGGTTTTTAAACCCTCACTAACATTCTTTATCCTAGACTAAAACCACAATGCGATTTGCAACCATCTTTGCTACCGCCTTTCTTGTCTCCAGCAGCAACAACGGCGGCTGAAGGACAGCCGCCTTGAGGGCGGATGAGTGGCTTTGAAAGCAGTTCAGCTGCCCAGTAAATACTCATTTCATCTGCCCAATTCAATCAAATCATAGGCATAAATCAATGTATTACACTGTAGTATATACATTTACAATGATACAGCGGTTGTGCAGTGGTACCTTCCCAGACGATTCACTTCACTAGCTTCGCGCTTTTGTGAGCGCTGAGTTCAACAATGTCCTCTTATGCAGGTATAACCTCAGTCAGCCCCGCGGTGACGGCAGCGATGCAATTGTGAGGGAGAGTCACGGGTATGACGAACGGTAGATAGGAAAGCCTGTGTGTAGTTTGTATCGAAAAAAATTCGGCGTCTCCGTTATTGACAACGTTAGGAAGAGGAAGGTAATGGTTCATGTGAGGAGCGTATGCGGAAGCATACTGGCGGTTGATGCAATGGTCGATCATATGAATGGATAAGAGTCAAATGTGGCTCACGCGGAAATGAACAGACGCAAATACTAAGATGGAAAGGGCTATCTGTTCACGTTCTTTTAGGGATTCGGCTTGGAGTTTTTTGTTGGAGTGTGAGAAGCAACCCCGCATAAGCATGGGAGGGCCGGTTTGGAGGAGTCAGGCAGGGGAAGGGGTTGTCCATGGCGTGTTTGAGTATTCGTGCATGTACGCGTTTGGAACTGTCACTTGGTGTGTACCCGACTTTTATTATATATGTATGAATCAAATGTATTTCTCTATATTCCCTCCTGACCTGTTTGCGGTCCTGAAGCTTAGTCAGTCACCACCCGACTCCTTGGATGAACGCCTAGCAACTCTCGCAACGAGCGACAAGAATATTTTCATATTCCGAGACGAGAATGGTTACCATACAACAACCGGTGCAGCTGTGTGGCAGTACTAGTCGAGGACATACCTTGCGAGATATCTTTCAATGACGTCAAGATGCGACTTATAGATCAACATGAATATTCGCCTAGGCACACAACAGAGACAGTCCTCCATGCGTTGAAATCGGTAGATCATTGAATAAAGTACAAAGTCGGAATGGGTATGACTGCATAAAATCCATGATATCATAAAACGGATATCAAGGAACACACGCATCAAAGACGCCCTCAGACATTCTCATCGGAATCACGGGACAGCTCGTGCTTATCCAACGCTACGATAGGCAGACATTAACAGCGAACCATTTGGGAGACTGCAGGGACTCACCTTTCTGTCGTTCCCTGATATACATCCGTCGCTCGTCTGCTGACACGGCCCCAAAGATAATGTCCATCTCCTCCAAACTCTTACCCTTCGTTTCGGGAATCAACAACGAGAACGTCGCCATTGCTCCTATATTGACAGTCGCAAACATGATAAAGATTTTGTATCCGAGGTTCGTAATCATGTCAGGTGTGACCTTGGAAACAACGAAATCTGCAAACGAGTCGTCATTGGAACCGGTATCGTGAAACATCCAAACCACTTACTCCAAAGCCACTGAGACGCACTGGCAAAGGACAGGCCATAATGCCTTGTGCGAGTGGGGAAGATATCAGCCACATATACCCACGGTAAAGGACCTTGGAATCAAGGAAGATGAGCTGCTTATATGGAACAGCCACATAATCGAAAACCCACCCCATCCCATGCTATAGAAGCAAACATAAATATACAACATTGCGGCCATGGCTTTGCTTGCAGGGGGAGGGTTTGCAGCCTTTACCGGTGGATGTGTCTTGAGGATTGCACCAATTATGTAGAACAGTATCCCCATTCCCATGGCGGAAATAAACAATGAACGTTTACGCCCAAGGGTTTCGACACCCCAGAAGATGTAGATAGACGTAGCGACAACCTTGACAACACCTTTATTACAATAAGAGATGGGACAACAGCAGTCGACGGAGGAGCAGTCTCTGCTTACCATAGATTCCGCTGGCGAGAAGAGAGTTCTTTATGCCTGTATAGCCAATCTAGATGGCATTCATGAACAGTGGAAAAATTGATATCAAACATCTCGCACTTACAGACGAGAATATTTGTGGTGCATAATAACTAAAGTCAATCAGATGAGTAAGAATTGCGGTCGAGAGAATGAGCGTACCCAACAGAATTTTGGCCATTCCACTGTTGCAACAGAAAGATCACAAAGGCGATCACAAAACGGATCAAATTGCCTTTGCCAAAGAACGCCTCCTTCAATCCCAAGCCTTTGCGTGCCTCCTTTTCTTCCAGGATGGCAGCATCAATCTCTGCCATTTCAGCGATAACTTCGGGTGAGTCGACATGTTCGTTACGTAAATATGCAAGGTTTTGAATAGCTTCATCCTGTCTATCGACAGACGAGAGCCACCGGGGTGATTCCTGCGTACTCGAGTTTCAATAGGGCCCAGATGTCCAGCATGGAAGGCTTACTCTGACGGTCAACAAGCCAAGACACATGATACCCGCTGGGACAAGTTGAATCGCAAAAGGGATCCTCCAAATATTAACTCCCGAAGCGATGTGGATCCCGACACCGACTACAAGGGTTGCACGAGTTGAGACCAGTATGGAACCAAGTAAGGCTCAAACTCACAATTCACAAAGTAGGATATCATAACGCCGATGGCAACCTGGCATCAAGATCCGGTATAAGCATAACCAGGAATTGCCAGCAAATGATGGGCGAAACAATTCACCATGATTTGGAATAGGCCAGTGATCCTACCACGTACTTCCTTTGGTGCGCATTCCGACACATACGTAGGCGCTACGGCGGAGATGGCGCCAATACCAAAACCAGATATCACTCGACCTGCATAGATTTCTGCAAGACCTCGTTTTCCTTGGGCAATCGTGGCGAGGATCTGTCAGGAAGTCGTCGATGACCCGTCCACCATTTCAGTATAAGAATAGCACTCACCGCTCCAACAATGAATATGAGGGAGAAAGCCAGAAGGGTATATCTCCGTCCGATCTTGGCTGCGAAGCAGTGTGATGATCAACTTTACAGCATGGAAAGGAAAAGTAAAAAAAGGCGGGAACCAATTGAATGGGTGCTTAATAATGCGAACCATGTGGTCTGCAGAATGACCAACGTCTTGGCAAGTGCTAGCAACGGACACGAGACATACCTGAGATGGGCGCGCTACCAAGTGCACCAAAGAATGCACCCGCCTGTAGCACCGATACGACGTTTGACGATACTTCATTAGCCCTGTGCACATTCTTCATGCCGTGCTCATCGATGATACCGAAATAGGTCTGGAAGTATTTCGAGTTGACGACGCCGCCTCTACAAAACGTTTGAATGAGCCGTCTTGCGACGCCGTCAGCTAATTCTCTTCATACCCGATACCGCTGGAAAGGCAGGGATTTTCGTTTTCAATTGCTGATGAATGTGATATAAACGGGGGAAAGCTACTCACACATCATAACCAAAGAGCACGATACCCCAGTATGCAACAAATGCAAGCCCTAAATGGCGCTCGGTTATAGATGATAATCAACGAGATGAAGGAGGCGCTACACACAGTATACACGAATATTCTTGAAGGTGTGCTGCGAAGCGGTCATGCCTGGACCATGAACAATGGAGGAGAGGATGCTGGGGAGAGGGAGGCTTTAAGGTGGAAGGGTTCGGGTGAAGGTCGCTGATAAAACTTACGGCGTCTGAATGAAGAGAGCAGCATTTCGCCTGCGAGGAATTTGCGAGGTTTTAAGTAGAAGAAATCACAAAATCAGCAAACGTCACAAGAACGTCACAAACGGTCCGACCCGGTCCGGTTGAATACACCATCACATTCTTGCAACAATACAAATAATACACAACGTTTTATTAGCTTTTTGGTTTCTTTCGACGCTCATCCAACATCCCAGACTACCACCAATTCCTCGACGAACGTTTTTTTGGCGGTAGAGTCTGCCCATAAAAGTAGGCCATCATGGCTTCAGTATGGCTGATTGTCAGGTTAGTAACCGGATGATTTGCGTTCTTGTTGTTCAGGTTCAGGATAAGCGAGCAGGGATGAGACATTGATCACATACCACGCGATTTTGATACCCGCCAACAATCCTGGAACCATGTTCCTCCTCTACCCAGCACAGCGTGTGGCCAAATAAGTCTCTACGAAAATCTTCATAAGGCCCAGGATCTTAAAAAAGGAGGACGCTTTGTCAGAACGTCGTCTGGCGATGGACTGCGTGGGATCACCACTTACTTGTGCTTGGTTTCCAATGAGCCAGAATTTCTGTCCGTCGAGTGCTGGAAAACGTGACCTGATGCTGAGCGGATGAGAGGCCAGCCAAACAATACATCGTGTGGTAAGCGTCCGCGGCTCTGAGTTATGCTGAGCAACGTTATCCTCTACATCTTTGATAGGAGTGGACAGACTTTGGCGGCTTGTCTCTCAGCCCTCCCGCTGGGTGCTGGCTAGCATATAAGAGATACTCTTGCAACGCCTTTCTGTTGTACAAACTGTCTACTCGCACAATCAGTTTGGAACTTTAACCCAATCGCACGACACACATACCATCTACATCACTCCAGTGGTCTTCATAGATATCATAAGGCCCCGATGCTTCCTCGTCACGGTGGTCACCTGCACCACCCGCATCATTGTGCACCCCAAGCGCTCCAAGTAGCGCAAACGAGCCTCCACACCACCAGGAGTAGCAACCATCAACCAGTTTGTTCGTTCTACCCCTAAACCCACCTAGTTCAATCTCATTCCCTTGCATCTGCACAAGCCACCGCAGCAAATTCGAAACATCGATGGATGGTTTGTTTTCCGAGGACCGGTTGTTGGCGTGGTCTAGAGTTGGCTGTAACGCGACCCAGGAAGCAAGAGAGCAAAACGTATAACCGCCATGCGCCTCGCCGAGTGAGGGCCGCGGCCATCGCAGTAAAGGAGAGCCTGAGGCGGTGGAGAAGTAAGGTTGGGATGCGGACGAAAAGCCGCCTTCGTATGTTTGGCATGAAGCGACGAACTCGGCCGTGCCCTCGACAAGTTCCGGCGTTAGAATACCTAGAAGCATGGCCGACACTATCATACAGTATATACCCCTAGATAACAATCGACTTGAGAAACGTAGCCGAGTAGTTAATAACAATGACTGCACACACCGAACATCCACTTCCGCATGTCTCGCCACCAAGAATGACCCATCTTTCTGCTTCAGGCTCATAAAGAACTTGTACATTTTATCCCTTTTTCAACAAATATTGATGAGGACAGCCACAAAGTATGCAGACTCGCAACAATCTCACCGATCAACCTCATCCCATCCACCTCCCGGACCAGATCTGCCAGCTATAGCGAGAGAACAGACAGCCGCATACGTAGGAAGCAAATGAGGCGCCTGCCCAGGTCCACCACAAAATCCACCATCAGGATGCTGCCAAGACATAATTCTATCAATCGACCTGTCATAAGAAAAAAAAAAATGACAAGACACAACGATAACGACATCAACAAGACTTGTTCATCACCACCAAAGAACGCAAAAAAGGATTGGGAGGGACGAACTTTTGTTTATTTTCAGGATCCAACCCAACCTGCAAGATGCTAAACGCCTGGAGCGTCCAATAGAGCAACCAAGGTTGACTGGCATCTTGGCTGATATATCGCGCCGGGAATCCTTGGATCAGATGTCGAATGAGAAACTGCAGGTGAGACTTTTTGTCCAAGGTCGGTGCAGGTGCTTTTGGCGAGTCTGGGATATGCTTCAGTAGAATGGCTTCGGTCTCCGCCTGGACCTCCGATGTCGGGGTTGGAAAGGCATCGGTGGGCGTTGGAGGAAGTTTTGTGGATGGAGCTGTCATGTTATGGATGTTGAGAAGAACAGTGAGATTGTGATTGGGAGAATGCGATATGAGGGAGACAAAAGAACAATAGAGCCATTGAAAATGGAAAATAAAAAGGCCATCAAGTCGTTAGAAATAAAATGGCGGCACATGTTTTAAGTTCTATCGCAGTTCCATCAAATTCTCAGCGCAAGAATATTAAATTCAAGTCAGCTTTTTTGGACTCTAACCAATGACATCTACAAGACCTTCTCTATCAATCCAAGACCCTCCTTCTCCAAAATCTCTCGGATAGGATCGCAGATATCCTTGGTATACGGTGCTAAAATCCCAGGCTTGTTGATGACACCGTCCAACACCAGTTGAGTAGCGATACCGCAAGGAACGCCTACAGTCAGTGCCATGGCAGAGTGTCCACCACGAGCACCATAAGCTTCCAACGTAGATGTGATAGTTTGCTGCATTTTCCTGGATCAGTAAAATAAATCACCCAACGCTCATGCACACCCACCTCTGTGCCATCTTGCCACTCGACAATAAACTTGTGTTGAAGCATCACAAGATCGCGCTCGCCCTCATCGTACTTCATAAGCGTCTCAAGCTGAGCGCAGAGGGTATCAAGCAAGTTCCCTGCTCTCGGCTTGGCCTTGTCCTTTGATAACAAGCCAATCCATCTCAATCCAGAAACGATCCTGTTGCTCTCCGACTCGTTGGGGAATTTGCAAACCTCCTTGACACGCGCAACAAGCGTACTGCAGAAAGCACACTGTCAAAGACTCGGATTCAAGCCACATGGAAACTCACGCTTCCGAAGCGTCTGCGGCGCCAATCGTCTTCTGCATCACCTCTGCCCATGTCAAACCTTCAACGAGCCACGGCTTGCTCTCAGCATCCAGCCAACCGAGATCAACAAGCGCCTTGATGAACTCGGGGAATCCTTGGTATCTCAAAGTACCTCTGACGACCGTCTCCGCCTCGGGAATGTTGTACCACTCCTTGAACGGCGTCGAATCGCGGTTCGGGTATGCGACAAAGGCAAAAGCGGGCGTAATGTAGTACGGCTTTGCGTGGCCCATCAATTCCTGTCCTGTGACGCTGAGCTTTAGTCCATCGGCATAGTAAGAAGCCGAGTTCAGAAGAGCGAGGAGCACTCCGCGAGAGGACCAAGAAAATTTGTAGCCAAGTGGGTTATCCGAGCACTCTGGTGCAGGCAGACCACCACAGTAAGAAAGGAATTGCTTGATCTGTAAACACGAATAGCCTGTGTCAATACTATGCTCATCCCAGTGAGACAGAAACCCACCTTTCCTCCTTTAGCATGGACTTCATCAATTGTCTTAACAGCGTACAGATGGTCGATGCCCGGATCAAGGCCAATCTCATTCATCACCACGATACCTGCCTCCTTCACCGCTGCATCAAGCTCACGCATCGCGGGCGAGACGTAACTCGTCGTGACAACATGAGTCTTGCCTTTGATCGCCGCCTTGATAACAGCAGCATGGTACGTGTATGGAATGAGTGAAATAACGAGGTCGTAAGCCGCAACTTCGGCCTCAAGCGCAGCGGTGTCGTTCACATCGAGAGATATGGCGCGACTGCTAGGCAGGCCAGCCGTAAGCGCTTCAGCGTTCTTGAGCGTACGACATGCTACAGAGACTCTTTAAAATGACTTGACACGTTGACACGAGAATGAAACATACCGACAGTGAGCTCATTGCTTGGATCGCGAACGACATACTCGGCGCAAGGCCGGGCGACAAATCCACTTCCGAGCAACAACACTCTCTTAGTCTGCTTGTTCTGCTGAGCTTTCAACGCCTCTCGCCCAAACACGGGTGACAATCTCTTCCCCTCCTCTAACAACGCACGCGCAAACTCGGGCAGAACAAAAGCGGCCCTATGCACATCCTTGTTCCAATAGCGCGTATCTTTAACGTCCCTCACCGGCACACGCAGATCCCTCCCTGCCTCTTTCGAGCAGACAATGAATCCAATTTGACCAGAAGGGTAAGTAGGAATCGTGGTAAACGCATACTCGGATACGGCGAACAGCTGGTTCGTCATGTTGCGCAGTTCCTTGATGAGAGGGAGGTGCAGCCACAGACACTCGGCCTGCGTGGAGATGTGACCACCGGGCATGAGCGCGTCGTGTAAGAGTTGGAAGTACGGCTTTTGGAAGAGAAATTCGGCGGGACCGACAGGGTCAGACGAATCGGTGATGATAACATCGTAGCTCGATGTGTTTTCCGCTAGGAATTTGAATCCATCGCCAACGTACACGGTCACCCTAGGCGAAGACAAGAGAGAAGACATGTGGGGAAGGTACTGTTTGGAGACGCGAATCACAGCCTGCATATATGCGTATGGTAATGAGCGACTCGTATGACACAGTAGACAAACAACCTGTTTTTTCAAAATCGCACCTCATCAATGTCACATAGGACAACCTGTTCGACTGTATCGTGCTTGAGCACTTCTCTAACGACGCCACCATCACCGCCTCCAATAACCAAAACCTTTTTAGGATTGGGATGACTGGCAAGAGGAAGGTGGGCGATCATCTCCTGGTACCTATTCAAAAAGAAAAAAAAAGGGCACGGTTCAGCCTCCGGCTTGCATACAGAGAGATCTATACGCACGAAAACTCATCTCTCTCGGTGCATTGAATAACGCCATCGAGCACCAACACATTTCCGAATGTCTCTGACTCAAAGACGAGGACATCTTGATAGAGTGATTTCTCTACATGAAGAATTTTGTCGACCCTTAGGGTCATAGCTTGACCGGGCCATTGTGGTGAAATCTCGCGGAACCAGCCATCTGAAGGTCTTTAAGTCGATGTATTCACGAGTTTTAAGGGAAAACATACCGACGATAGAAGGATGAGAGAGAGGAGCCATGGATAATCTGGAGAATCGCTAAACGTAAATTTTTATCAGTTTTATCTGTAAATCGACATATCTAATCTGATAAACAAAATTCCTAAATAAATTACTGTAATACAATGTTCTCCAGCACTCGCTCAGACAGCAACACAGGAGTCCTCCACCTTTTTCGGCGTCAAACCAAGCTTATCCAACAAAACAGAATTCCGCATCTTTAGATCCTCGTTTTCCTTCTCCAACTCCCTTGTTCGCTCTCTCTCTTGCAGTCGTAGCTCAATCATTCCAGGTAGCATCTCCTCGACGCGCGACCAGCGATCGCACCTTACTTGTATGGCACGCGCCAGATCAAATCCGACACGCACCATGTCGTCCCAAGTCACACCAGAGTCCAGTTGGCAGTCAAGAGGACATATGGTGCTCAAGAATAATGCAACTCCTTTCTCATCCGCAAGAAGGGAAACACCCATGGATAGTTTCCTCAGCGATTTGAATACTGGTCCGTTGTACGGTGCTCTGATACGTTTAGACGGCGAAAGGGAAGTTGTAGGTGTGCTGTGGTAAGGTTGGCCTAACGTTGAAGCGTTGATAAATAGTCCCAGATGATGCAGACGTGGACAATGTTTCGCAAACGGTAACAGCGCATCCAACGTAAGACGTGAGTGGTTGATAAACGCAGGCTCGTTGTTGAGCAACAACGTTTCCAGTGATGGCCACTTTTCCGCTAGCTCTCCCAATTCATCCAGTGTCACGATAACCGGGTATTGATGCACCAATTCGAGCGACGTCAGATTGGGAAAATCCAACAACGGTCTGAGCGTGTCAAATGTGATGCATTGACTGTCAACCGGTTCCGTTTCCAAAACACCATTGACAGGATGAACGTGTGACAACAGCGCGAGTGATTTCAATAGTTGGCAGTTCTCCGAAGCAACGGTAAGGATTTCTTTAACGTGCTGGGGGGATTCAAAGAACTGAGAGTCTAGATATAGCATTCTCAGATTTGTCGGCGCAAACGAAGCGTTGATGAACCTCGAAGCATCGTCATATCCAATTGTTAGAGCTAGATCCCACAAAGCCGGGAAGGTGCCTTCCTCTAGCAGCGGCTGGAACTCCGTCACGTCTAGTGGATCACCACACCCTTGATCCTGCGAATACTGGAACTCTACACAACCGAGAAGCTCCAGCTTGGACAGCGCGTTCATCACATTAGATGTGACGCAGAAACGAGGGACTGTAAATTTCTTGAGCTTTTTCAGTCCCTTCAATAGTTCCACGACGTCATTCTCGATCCGATTAATGGCAAAGTCCATCTTTATATTCAGGTGAGAAAGATTTGGCATGCGATCAATAACATCCGCAAAGAAAGGTTTGAGTGAGGAGGTCGGCGGGGGTGCGCCAGTTTCAGATGTATTGCCTCCCCCCCCAGAGTTGACGTCATTAGTCGTCAAGTCCACGACGTCTGGCAGACGAACTGCAAATCGACGGACATTGGGATGCATGAACATCACACACAATGCCAATGGACCATCCCATTCTAGGGTATGCATGCTCGGCAGTATCGCAAAACTCGTCCGCGTTCGCGCTATATCGTCAAACACGGATTGAGCCAGGGGTAGTTTAGCGTCTTTAGGGCGATAGCATAATCGTCGAATGCGACGGCTATATCGTTCGAATCGTTTCCAGTCATTCGACTCGGGTATACGGGTAAATTTCTGCAAAGGCATTCGACACAAAGGGTTAGCCCCTCGTAGGATTTGACGACGCCACCTCACCAGTGGCATCGTTAGATGACCCGCACTCACATAGTCAGAATTGTCTGTCACATGCAGGGGAGCCAAAAGGCTGCAGAGTCGGTAAATATCTTCCACTTCCCTCCAAAGCGTGTCGAGCGCGACATCTGACCACCGTTTACAGACTCGAGCATTTGTCGCATTGCTGGACAAGTCAAGGTAGCTGAATATCATGTCCAGCAGCTCTGGTATACAGAGCACCCTTTGCATGGTTGCCTGTGCTTTCTGCGTTGAATGGCCCATTTGCTTTGGGAGCTAAGATTAAAGCGTTTGTGAGTTTGAATTCAGAAATTGACATTTCCCTTCCATTGTCTTCTTTTTGTCACGTGAAGCATGGATATGTTTTTCCCACACTTTACTTCTGCAGTCACCATCAAAAACAAAAGTCATTACGAATGACTTCATTGACATCGTGCAAAGGTTAAAACTGACATGTTACACATATATCTGACTCGAGCTAATGACTCATTGATACAATACAGAAATTTACATTCAAAAAGAATGCGATATGCGGATCTCATCCTTGTCTCTTCCTCAAGCAATTGGCTGATGGCGTGCTCCCCCCGGGCGTCCAAACGTTATGTCGTGGTGGAACGTAGTCTCGCCAACCCTCGGGAGCTTCAGTGCAGGGTGACGCGAAAGCGATACCGCAAGCACCGTAACCTCAAGAGAATGAATGTCAACTGGCTGTCCATGAGTCTGAACAAGCGCAGAAATAACATCAGCGAACGAAGTCATTGGAAGCGAAAAAAAACTTGGAGACGCACATCCGTGACACGCCATTTTAATTTATCCGACAAGTACGGTTTGACCGCCTCTGGATCAAATGAACCCAAGTCAGGACCCTTGCTCCAAAGGTGTCGGTTCAAGTGTATGAATCCCTCGTGAACAATCCCTCCATTGTTGCGGCAGTTCTCGCAGTGCTGAGCAGCACCGTTGGCAAACACATGATGCACACCGACCAAATTCTCGCTGGTAGCCCAGTGTTCGATTCTCTCAGGAACGTCGCCCAAGAAAACGTGAACAGAAAAGCTACGCCCCAATTCAAACTTCTTCGATCTAATGCGTGCTACCCAATTCCATATGTGGTCGGCATCGGGCTGAACATTGAACATGCTGTCTGGAGTCTTCTTGACATAATTATGCATAACCTTCTCCGCCGCCAATTTAACGAAAGTAACGTCGTTCCGGTCAATATCGGCGAATTCGGGATAGGTATATCCAAATTTTTCCGTATTGAAAACATCCTTCGACTCCCAAAAGGTACTTTCCGAGTTCCAGAATGGGGTAAGAGCTTGTAACGTAAGTAGTTATTCGCTTGTTCAGAACAAGACGCGTCATACCAGTGTCCGTATCAACGGCGGCTTGAGGAGCTAACGTGAAAGTTCCATTCCGATCGCTTTTTCCTGTGGAAACTCCAACACCCTGGTTCAATGCAGACCAAATGGACAGAAGGCGGTCAATGTTGCAATGATGCAGGTAGAAAATTGGATCAAAGGCTATTCGACAAAGAAAAATAATGTGAGGCCTAAACCCAGAAAACCTCATATGTGGTTACCTGCAACGCCAGGATCCGACATGTGACCGGAACCACCGATATCAACATGAATGTAATCATGGATAGATTCTAAGCTGTTTGTCTTGGATTTGCTGTCGTCCGTGTGGTTACTAAATTCGGCCCAGTCGTGGATCCAGGAAAGTAAAGCGGTCGTATCATCAGTAATTTGGGTTTGAGCTTTCGTCACCGCTCTACAACCGCAGACGTCAGATGACTGAAACCACCGGGCTTGGGAACCAGGCACGTACTGGACCATCCCATTTATATCCTCTTTACCTTGCAAATTGGGGTGCCTCAGAGTCGTCGGCCATTCGTCGAAGGGAGCGGTAAAAGGTCTACTGCCGTGGAAGCGGTACCGTATGAGCGGATTATCGACGCTGATACTTTTACCATCAAAATCGGTAACTGTTACGCTAGCATCCTTGATGACCACGTCGGGAGGCACGGAATTCGCAGCCCAGTCCCAGAATGGCAGACGAAGATCAGTTGCGGCTTTCTTCCAGTCCTCTTGACCCGTAGTAAACTGTTCAGCAACCGCTAGAGCATGTTTTTGAATCGTTTGCTGTTTGCTACATCAGTGAATGAAATCATCCAAGAAACCCTCTTGATGCTGACCTCGAGGAGCAGCATGTACGGCCTATGCCACGTAGGGAACAAGACCGATCCATGGGTGCAGTATCCACCAAAATTCCATTTTCCTGGAGAGAAAGAGCCTACCGCGCCATTCCAGGGAACATAAGGCTGTCCATGGATTCCCCCGACGCCAAAGAAGGACGCGTCCTTTGTCTCATCCGTACTCTGCATGCGTTCTTGGAAATCAAAGTGAGCCTTCCCAGATCATGAAAATTGACGGGAAAAAAGGAAACTCACGGAGAGCTCGAATGTACAAGGTAAAAAATTTATCGTTTTTAATGAGGTCATTTATCTCAAGGCGGACGGCGGTACCGCCTACAGAGCCAGCGATGACAATTCGATCTGAAGACATGTTCAACAATGGGATGCAGCGGTGAGATTGTCGCTACCTTGAAATACTGGACGACTTAATATACGCTTGAGGAGCGCCTGTCTTGTCACTCCATAATGAGGTTTCAATTGCGCACCCCATAGTCGGAGAAACTGAAGTTCCGTTAGCTGCGGCGAGCTTTGACTAGCGGCAAATATCAGGTCTGTAAAACCCCTGCCTCGTACCTCTGTCATTCCCAGTATACTCGGAATTAATGACCTTGTAACTCATGACCGAGTCAAGTGACTTGCGTAAGTATGCTTTTTTGTTCGTAACAAGCTTTGGATCCAGGAGTCCCACAGTGTTATTCAAAAGAAAAAAAGAAAAAAAAAAGACTTTCTTATATTCAGAAGTACCCCTGGATATGTCATTTAATTACTCGACTAGCTAGGCCTGCTCTGCAAAGAACCAGTCTCAAGCGGTGAACACCAGGAATGTAAGGGCAGATCACCCCTTAACAGGTACCATATATTAAATGCTCGGCAGACAATAAACTCCACATCTGTACCTGACGGAAACAGAAATGTCCGCACAAACACAGGAGAGCTCCATTTCACGCAAACAATCCAACCCCGTCAGAGTTTATCTCATATCAGATACTTGTCCTTGATAGATAAAGAATTTGTAGTAAAGACTATTTAATTATATTCCCATAGCCCCCAGCACGACATTTCTCCAATCTACAAAAGGATGCTCCGGGTCCATTCAGCCCATTCTACCCATGGAGACAAATATTCAATGTACCTGTGATCAAGCGCCTGACTGGCGGCGCGCACCTCTACGGCGACCGAGTTCTATTTCGTGATAAAACTCGACTTGCCTAGAGTTCACTGCAGGGAGTATGGCACCCTGAGGCTTAGATAGGGGTACACCGATTATCGCGATCTCAAGAGAGTCGATATGAACTGGCCACCCGCCAGCCTATATTAAATCAGAACCATCCACATACATACCCAATCCAACAACCTACATCTGTGACACGCCACTGTAACTCCTCCAACAAGTACGGCCTAACAATCTCGATATCGAAAGTGCTGGTACCTGGCCAGGTACGGCGGAGGCGGCGGTTCAGGTGGACAAAGCCCTCGCTCACTATTCCCCTGTTGATACGACAGTTTTCGCAACGTTCGGCTGTGCCATTAGTGAATACATGGTGTGCCCCCACGAAGGCATCGGACGATAACCAATGACGAGAGTCTCTCGGAACCCCGTCCAAGAAAATGAGGACGGAAAAGCTGCGCCCCAATTCGTATTTCTTCGCACGGACGCGTATTATCCAATTCCACCAATGATCAACCTTGGCGTCTCCTGTCGTGGATATACCTCCCGGAAATTTTTCAATGTACCGACATATGATATCTTCAGCGGCGTCCTTCAGCGCGTTGCTGTCGTGCTTTCGGATGCGTTCGAATTCAGGATATGTGTATCCAAACTTCTCCATGTCAATCAGTTGCCTTGATTTCCAGAATGTTTCGTTCGAATTCGAATTCCAAAACGGTGCAAGATCTGTTGAAGACCCGTCAACCATCAGATTCACAATAAATATTCTTCATATTACCAGTGTTTTCGTCCAACATAGTTTGAGGTGGCAGCGTGAATGTTCCATCCGCATCGTTCTTGCCCTCAGTGACCCATTTACCTCCATTGATAAACGACCAAGCAGTCAGAATGCGATCAAGATTGCTATGGTGAAGATAAAATATGGGGTCAAAAGCTAAATCCGTATTCATCAAACGCTGCCGCGGGATATGCGTGGATGATACACATACCAGCGACAGCGGTTTCAGACATGTGACCACCTCCTCCAATATGAACATGAATGTGATCATGTATTGCTTCAAGACTATTCGTCCTTGTCCCCTCTTGAGCACTGTGATTACTAAGATGAGACCAATCGTGTGTCCATGCAAGCAAAGCGACAGTATCGTCTGTTATCTGCGTCTGCGCATTGACCAGAGTCCTAGAAGATGCCGATGCCATTAGAGATACGCATCGTTGACTATCTCAGCAAACTTACTGCACGAGCTTTCCTATATTTTCTTTTCCATGAACATTAGGATGCCTTAGAGTAGTAGTCCATTTATTGAACGGAACACTAAACGAATCATGGGACCTCTGACTTTGCAAGCGGTACCGCACAAGAGGATTTTCAACCAGGATTCTCTCACCGTCAAAGCCAGTGATAGTGACCATCTCATCCTTTATGACGCAGTCGGGAGGTACGGCATTCATAGCCCAATCCCAAAACGGTTGACGCAGATCAAGCGCGGCTTTCCTCCAACGCCCTTGATCAAAAGCAAACTCCTCCACAATTTCGATGGCGTGCTCCTGGATAATTTGCTATTCACATTTTCAATAAAGCACATTGCAAAGAGCGCGGAACTCGTGCTTACCTCGAAGAGGGATAGATAGGGCCTATGCCATGTAGGAAATAGAACAGATCCGTGAGTACAATACCCTCCAAAATTCCATTTCTCAGTTGTAAACAAGCCCTTTGCTCCATTCCAGACAGTATAGGGTTGGCCATGTATGCTTGCCACACCGAAGAAAGACTTGTCCTCCGATTCATCCGTTCTCTGCATACGCTCTGCTCCCGTAAACAAAAAATTTGTACTTGCAATCCCTGAAAGGTACTCACGAAGAGCCCTAATATATAACGTAAAGAACTTGTCGTCCTTGATGAAATCATTTATCTCGAGTCGCGGCGCTACACCAATGGGTCCAGTGATGACTATCCGGCTCGGGGACATGGCTGCCAGACGATGTAGAATCTAGGACGACACAACCTGAGCCAGAGGTCTTGTTCGCACTTCATATATTCTCCGAAGAGCCAAGGTTCCAGTCCGTCATCGATGTGGCCCTTCGATGCCATTCACATTTGTTCCTCCCCATCGAACCGGGGTTCGTACAACTACGATAGGCCTCTGCGAGGCCATTATATCATTCACGAGGAAGAGGGAGGCACATCATGAAATAGTCTCGATGCACGCCGAAGTCCTCACGGGTCAAATTCGCATCAAATATGGAATGCGTTCTGTGACTTGATGGAGCGATTTAATAACGAGCCTGTCGGAATGCTTTGAACCAACCCAGCTAGTCTGATAGGAAAGTAAGATGTTCGAAATCATGCCGCCGATTCGAAGTACCAAAATGGTCCGTCGATCATGGATCAAGTGTGAATAATACCTCGCTGCCCAAAGCTTGTGCATGGATTCTCTATATGTGGACAGTTGGATCACATTTTCCACTCGGTAATAGATGGCCTGCTGATGACCTTCTCAGCTTGTGTGCTCAGTGAATGAAACGGCAAATATGCATAAAATAATTAGCACTGTTACAAATCGACCAATAACGCACTGTCCCTCTATATTTCTTGTTCATAAGCGTCCTCCCAGCTATAATGCTCAGCCTCATCCTTCTCGTCCTCACTCTCGCCCTCTCCGTCCTCGTCTCCGTACAAATCCTTGGCAGACTCCAAGTTTTTGGTACCTCCCTTGGCGGTATCCACACCGCTTGGACTTAAGACATCAACCGTACCTTCCTCGACGATTAACTGCATCTCTCCGTCATCTTTCCTGTCGTCTATCTGCAGGAGATCTCTATCGTCCTTCTCATCCTCTCCCGTCGTCATGCCCTCCGTGAGGGAAGGCAACCCACCACTATCGACAAACAACTCTTTCAGAGCATTGTAGTTAATGCGTCGACTGTACTTTGGGTTCTTCTTAACGAGGTTATGAACAGACTCGGTGACGGTTGTTCCAGATGCTGTCGTCGCATCCCGAGGCTTGTTGCCTTTCCGGCGCTGCTAAACAATGATAAACATCGAAGGAAAAGAAATGCGTCCACAGAGATACGAACCTTCTTGCTCTTGGCCGTGATGCTCGGTTCCTGTGGCTCCCCTTTGGCTAAGCGAATCGAAACCAATTAGCAAAATTGCATACAAAGGAATTATCAGAAAATGGCTCATGTCAGTTCTTCAAACGCATGACAGAATTTGTCACACTCGCCGGCCAGTGCTTCGAGATAGTCCTTGTTCAACTCAACCCACACTCGCTCTTTGATCTTGGCTTCATCCTCACTTAGTAGGAACCTATCAAGCTCATCGTCATCCAGCCCAAGGGCCCAATCCTCCTTCTTCTCGATATCGCGCTCCAAAACATCCGCGCTCTGAGCAGCGCCAACATTCCAAGACGAAAGCACATCTGTTGTTCCTCCCAAGGTAGCAGTAGACGAACCCAGTTCACTTTGATGCTTCAACTGCTCCTCCCGCCAGGCAGTAGCTCGCTTTCTTCTTTCCTCTTCTCTCTCCATCAGGCGGTGACGCTGTTCCTCTTCCTGTTCATCAAGTACAGCCCGCACCTGTGCTGCCCTTCCTTCGTCAAGATATCTGCTCACCTCTTCCACAATCACATTGTCCATCGCGTCATCGACATAATCTGTCCCTGTTTGTCGAGGAACAAGAGTTGAGCTACCAAAATCCATATCCATGTTAAATGAGGCATGCAACGTTGGCGAATGCAGCCCATTGGTATAACAAATGGATGAAGATGCGGCAGCACCGTGAAATTGTAAAGATTGTTGCAAAAGAGTTGGATCAATGTTGTTGTTTGCGTCCTCATCAGGGTCAGGTGCGAACAGTGGCAGATGGTTCATGCCTGGAGGAAGCGCGTCCATGGTACCTGCCAGAATCCCTTGGTTGAGTAAGGCAGCATCAAACACCGGTAGTGCTCGTTTCGTGCGCGCCAGGTGTTCCTCCCCTTCATCGTCAGTCACGTCTCCTCGCTTCCTCTTCCGTTTCCTTTGGTAGCTCGAATCTTTTCCCTTGCCCTTGCCAGGTCCCTCACCGACATTCGCTTGCCGAGCAGCCTCAGCTACCCTTCTTTCTGCCTCCTCCTTCTCCCGCCCTTTAGTAAACGCCGGCGGATCCATCTCTTCATCCAACCATACGCTTCGAAAATCCGCTAACGTGAGCTGTCCGCTGGGCGTTTTCCTGAACTCATCCAACCGTTTTTTGAGGGTAGTATCTGCGATTTTCACGACCTGAACTATCTCTTCCACACTCCGCCTAAAGTTGTTCATCCGAGCTGCCAAGAGTAGAGCGGCACCGCATATGCCCGCTGGCCTTCTGCCTCGAGACATCCAGTCTCTATCGAATCTGGAGACCAATCGAATGGCATCCGTAGCGACCCTGTTGGTTTCGTCACCAAACTCCAGGAGTGCGGCAAATCGAGAAATGTAATGAGAAGGGTCGACAAGGGGAAGGCGGAGGTTGAGAGTCTGAACTAGCTGTAAATAAGTATGGCCAAGTTCAAAAACGTTGACCTGTCATAACCCAAATTAACCGCGTTCGAGGTGCCTATTGTTGTGATATGCTCGCCTGAAGAAGATCCGAAAAATCAATCAACATATAATTTCTTGTTTCTCTTTGTCTGCATGCGACGTAAAGACAGACGGCGACAACATTGAGACTTTTGCGACCTTTGGTGAACTTGTGTTCGACGGCTAGTGTGTACAAACGTGACGCAGCGAGGCATATATGCTCGGAGAGTCGTAATATATTAGCGATACTCTGTATCTTTTTCCCGGCTAGATCATGGAAGCATCAGTATAAAAAAGGTGCATATATGCTATAGCATCGAAGAACTCGCACCATTGGCGATCGTCTGTTCTCTTGACTCTTTACTTCCTCGGGCGCCATAAGGACCAGTCATTCGCGCACGAGCTACGAACACTTGTTAGCAGCCCATACAATCAAGAGCGCGAGCAAGCACATACTGGATCCCTGACCAACGAAGGAGCCCTTTACAACCGCAGCTCCAGCAGCCGTCTCGCCAAACTCAATCTCATTAACGATCGCATTCTCTTCCACAACCGTCCCGCATGACACACAGAATCCGTTACCCGCCGCGTGGTCATATTCAATCACTGTCCCCCCACAATCATTACAAACTGGCTGTGACAGTTGAGTCAGAATGTGTGCGATGCGGCCGTAAATGAATGGAGCCAACCATGCTGTTCTATCGGTAGCTACGAAACCTTTTTTTTGTAGCAATAATTGACTTGAAGTTGGGTGTATGCGCATTTGAAGCGGTCAGAGACGTTCTAGAAGACAACATGCCATGAACGACGGTGAGCCGGGAAAAGAAAAAAGAGATAAGATGGCAACGTCACATTGTCACATGCCTTGGCATCATAACCGTCACGGCCACTGTCACATCCCAGTCTTCCTCATTTGAACCCACGACAAAATGTCAGTTTGGCTTCTGTCAGCCTTTGACCGCACGCTTGTGAACGCAATAGAATCAGTTTCCCAGCAACAACTCCCAGTAACCAGTCGTCTTTATGTTATCAAAAGGCCAGCGCTTTGGGCGAGGGATGGTAAGGCGACCCCAGAATCATCGTATGTTCGGGCTCGTATGTTGGAAAACATGAGTCCGAAATGGTTCTTTCGCAGGCAACTGCCTCATGTTCCGTAGGCCGAATCGCATTCGTGCTTATTCACTCTGTGCCATTCTGGGTTTAGTTTAATCCGTTGCTGAACAAGCGTCAGTGCTCAGCTCAAGTTCAGTCACACAAGGGATTCAGCGCGATAGCCTCATATCTTCCTGCCCACCGCATCGATCCAGGAACCGTGACCCGGCCCAGTCTACTTTGAAACCGCCCCCAGGCCTACTCTACTATCATTATCTCCAATACTTGCGGAACTTTCTTACTCCCTAACAACCGACTAAAGATGCCTACCATCCCACCTGAAGTTGTGGACCTCTTTTTCATTCACCTACATCGCGATAAACGGACATTGGGATCATGTAGCCTTGTCTGCAGGGCCTGGCTCCCTTTCGCCCGCCGTTATCTCCTATCAGACGTAACGGCCAAATTCTCGACTTTTGATGCTGAAAACGTACTACCGGAACTCCTCTCGTCACCTCTCTGCACCATCATTCCCTACATACGCAGACTTCACCTGCAGGGCTCGTGTCCTGCGTTGCCCATGTCTATGGTCCAATCAAAGATATCCACCATACGAAGCTTGACCCACATTAAAGCAGTCACCCTTGAGGATTTAACATGGCCCCTTATCCCCGTGGAGCTCAGACAAATCATCGCGACTCTCGATCTCACATCACTCAGTTTGTCCTTTGTGTTCTTCACCTCATCCTGGGAACTATTCGACTTGGTATCAACCTTTTCCAACCTGGACACCCTGCTGCTAGGGTACGGGATACGATGGGTTAGCCCTACCTACGGTGCACTCGCACCCAAACCACTCAAATTCCTTCGCAAACTGTCGGTTGATACCTCAAGAGAACTAGTGATACCCCCTCTACTCCAACTCATCTCCTCCTCCTTGTCAATTGACGCGTTGGAACTGTGCTCCTTCTCGCCTCTCGCGAGTGCGTTAATTGATGAGCTGCTGTATCGTACGACGCCTGAGCACTTGACCCTTGACTTTGGTAAATTTGGGCAAGGTGAGAAAAACGTTCTTCCTAATCTGCCGTGCACCTTATCAACTCACACCAATCACAGGTCCGACCAACACAGGGCTCCTCGACCTCAGCTCGCACACATACCTCCGTTCCCTAGCCTTGCAAGGGATAACCTCCTCACGCAACTTTTCCAACCATCCAAACTTCACATGGACCGCCTGCATGTCCATCCTCTCCAGCATCAAATCGCGCTCCATGGAATCACTTATAATCTACCTGCAGCATTCGCCCTCACTTTCGGATTCTGACTGGGCAACGTTCGATGATATATTAGACCGAGACGCGTTTCGGAATCTTGAATCAGTCCGATTCGTTACCGATTCACCTGGTTCCCAATCAATCACCTTTACCTCAGAGACGGTTAGCGCGTACCTACCCAAGGCCAACACGCGCTCCATACTCGAGTTCCAATGACGAGGGGCTGTACATATATATGTATTATATGTGTATTGTATGGTGTACTCTATCTGGGCGTTCATGATCTTTACCTTTACGTGTCGACTGATAATGTGATTTGGGTCTGTAATTGTACTATGCTGTATCTTTCAACTCTTTCATACCACATCAAATGGACAGCGCAGAATTTCATGCAGCCGTACGTTCCCAACGCAATCGCTCCCTTGGCAAAGCACCAAACGGCATCCTCACAGGTCTACGACACTGTCAGACTAATCCCAGAACACCGAGTAACCACCTATGGCACGCCCAACTTCCATTCCATCCTCATGCAGAATTTCATTTTTTTATTATTCAAAAACAATCCAGGTCACATTGCAAAACTCGTTGGAATGCCCAACCACTCACGACACGTCGGACAAGGTAAGATTCCCATTCGCACCCACGAGTGGCCCATACCCGTACAGCACACCCGCACTCCCCCGTCCATTCGAATCCTTTTCTATCGCTTCTTTAAAAGTTTCATAGACAACCACCGCCACACTCGTATTAACTCTGAACAGCTCTTAAATTCCTATCACCTGAAACCGATCCCCCGGTCCCATGGCATCGAGTGATCAGTGCAGCCGGGACAATCTCCTCCAGAGGTCCAGGGACAGACGGTGCCCAAAGACAGCGTGACGCGTTGGAAGCAGAGGGTGTGGAGGTGACGATGGGACGAACAGGCGAGATGAGGGTGGATCTTGGAAGGTGGGGCTGGTTTCCGAATGGTGACGGTGAGAGTGTGTTGAGCAGCTGAGCTAGCGTAACCCCTTCTCCCGCCGCACTCTATGCGCTGCCACTCGATGCTACTAGAACGTCACTCAGTTAATGCATGCATGGCAAACAACATCCTGCAACTCACGCGCGGCCTTTTCATGGACCGAAGTGAGGTATGGTCCCAATTTCACAGCGCCTACTACCTGGGCCATACCCCAAATTTGTTCAGCTTCACCCCGGCGTTACCTACCCAGCATTTTGCGAGCGGTTGAAACAAGCTTGGCGTATAGCGAGCACTCGTCTAGCCGGCAGATTGTGGGGGGAGTATCTTCGTCAAAAGCGTTCCACTGCGGTCTCCCCCCCCGGCCTTCACTTACTCTTCCTCTTCATCTGCTTTCCCCTCTCTGATTCGGTCACGCTAATCGTCAATACTATACAGCCTCTACTTGTGTGAAACGCAGAAAAATTTTTGAATCACGCATCTCACTTGTGCTTTTGAGCCCCTGAAGCAAATTTGAAGGCACAACTCTCAGAGCTAACCAAGTGCAAGGATGAAACATGTTTCATGCCCGATTGTCAACATCCTCTGAATCTATAAAAGCCAGTTCTCCCCTCGTTTGAAAGGTCAGAAGTGCCAGGTGCATCCTCAGATCTCATACCGAGGTATGTATCTTTTTAAAAAGCTTGTTCATGGTTCTCAGACATGTTTTCCAACAGYTGCGTTGACGGGCAGGACCCTTTACAACTTGTATGTCAGTTTGACATTTTGAAGCTTCATCGACAACGTCTAAAACGTTCCAGAAACTTCAATCGACGGTCATAATGCGTTTGATAACTGTGTTCTCTATTGC
>JNHW02000160.1:0-22961 GCA_001691775.3 Amanita inopinata Kibby_2008
CGAATACGCATGGCCTTTCGCAATGGCCATCGTTATTATCATTTACATCTTATTGTCCTAAACTATACATATACACCAGACATGTAGTACTGTACCTTAGGATTTCTTGAATCACACTCTTTGACTACGCAACGGCATCGTTCAACGCACGTCAAAACATCAAGAACTCTTCGTGTGGACCCCTTACCTCAACGCTCACACGCGTTCAAGCCGGAGTCCTCACACATGGACTCCTGGACGGCCCCAATGGTATGAACGATAATGGCGAAGATTGTGTATTACGCGTCGACGCTGGCGAAATAATACCTGGACACACAGAAACTAAGCAGGCGCCATACCTTGAACCTTCTACGACCCCTCGCCTTTCTGGGCCGGCAGAGCGCTCTATCACTGGCTCCCCATTATTCACGCCTCCAGACACACCTACACATCTTCCAAGCCCATTCAAAGCTCACTGGCCTGTGGGCAGTTCACCAGACGAGTCTACCCCAGTAAGACACACATCTGCCAACGAAGCCCACCCCCCCATGCCCTCAGTAACAAATGGTCCTTTCTGGCTGGCCGGGGACGAGCAACGCGCTTCAGGAGCGCATGAGCTGACCACAATCGCCTGCACGCAGGCTTATCCGCCCATCGCGTCTACTCCATCCCAGCATATACTAGGATAGTCTGTTTTTACACATGCAACCGGACAATACCACCCATCCATCCCCACACCAGTGTATCCAGCAACACAACCCAGGACATACCCACCCAATAGCTACCCCCACTTCGCTCCCTCTGGCCCACACCATACACTAATGAATGAGGCCAACTCAGCAAGTGCAGAGCGCTTTCTGTAAGTTCTAATCACATTTTCTACTCTAACTATACTAATTACAAAGTAAAATACACAGACAGCAGCACGAAGCGAACGAACCCGCCAGTGGCATGTACAACTCATATACCACCAGTGCCACCAGTGGAGGCGCATCGACAACCACGCTACCCAGCTTGAGTACAGTCACTGGAAGGAAGAGAAAGAGAGTTGCGCGCCGCAAACGAACATTCTCTTCCCCCACCCAACCTCAAAACTCGACACTTGCCTTCGTTGGACAGCAAGATTGGGTCTTCATCTGTCAGTGGGACAGCTGAAATCGGGTTATGGTAGGTTGCGATGGGAGTGCATCGTCGATCAAGAAGAGCCTTGTCAATCACGGCCATACTCCCAAGTCATGCTCGGTCAAGGAAAAGTCTACTGCCGCTGGTCCAAGAATGGTGAGCCTTGCAACTCAGCATCAAGCCTACGCTACATGGCACGGCATGTGGCGACGCACTTGGGGACTCAAGTTGTCGCATGCAAATTGTGTGGAAGTCGCCAGGCAAGGGATTTGCAGATGTCAAGACATTATCCGTCTTGTCCGGCATTTGCAGAACTCGACAGGGAGGCACACCAGGAGGAGTGGGATCTGTCAATTAGTTCCCATCCATTTTCAATGTTTGAGGAACACCTGCGAGAGAGGGAGCGTTCGACGAGAGCGAAGAAGGCGAAGATTGACGATTCCACAACGAACTGAAGTACATTCTCTCTTCATGTTCTCTTCTTCGCTTTCGTGATTTGTATTCATCCGCATGTAGCCTTAGGAATCCAATTATTGCACCATACACACTATATCATCGATAGATGTATTTATCGCATACTTTCTAGTGTTAATTTATCCATTACTTGCCTAAAGATGTGTCTCGCGCATACTGGATTGACTGCAATTACAGAAAAGCGAAAACAATAATGGTATCAAAAAGTGAAATGACTTTGGTTATGCTCAGCAAGAACCAGGCCACTGTTGTCAATCACGTCGGTGAAACACAATGCGAACCGTACGCGATGGTAACTATATCTACGCTCGTCCTTTATATCCTTCTTGACCGTCCACTGCCATGTATTCGTGAATTCCGTGTCCAAAGGCATCCTCAACACCATCTTTCAGTAGACACAAAACATGCCTACACCCATGCCCATCAACAACGAATGTACGCGTACGACACCCACAACACACCCTTCCTTCAAAGCAACCAGTAGAAATGCACGTTATTCGCATTCACGTCATTTGCACAGCCCATGAGTTTCACGGTCTGGCATGTAATACCAGACGAACAGTAGACGAATATGGAATGCGAGCCTGAAGATTTGTAGCTGAGGCAGTATACGTGGGCATATAAGCGCGCCTGTGAATTCACTTACTGGTCAGAAATCAGGCAAAGATCAGTGTTGTACTCGAACACTAAGTACTTGGACGGCGTTACAAGTTTCTGAAGCTTGCAGGGAGCAGACGAATCCATGAGTACTACGTGACCAACGGCCTAGGATTAGTGTTCAAACGTTCAGAGCCCACATACGGCGTCACCATAATGGCACCAGAGCCTTGACACGATCTTTGAGTGCACTTTCTCAGGCTGTAGTTCGAGGATTCCATTAATTTCATACACGCTAGCTCGATACAGATGGACTCAATTGGATTTGGGAAGGTACAATGCAAGAAGCGTCCAAGGAGGCGCTGTCTCTGAGTTGATCTAAACCGTTCTGTCCTGTGAACAGTATCCCATGCCTTTGAACATTCACACCGCTGTTACACGCGTTTTGTAGCATTGCGTGAAGCTTGATTGATTGTCAGAAAATGCGTGCAACATTGTCTAATAAGAGGTACGCTGGGTCCAAAACGGTCATTCATAATGCTAGCATTTCTAAACTCAAGTCACTTACATTCCAGTCATTGTTTTTCACCATACAAGCTCTTCAGCGTACCATTCCACTGATGGGGAGATACGTCTCGCGTTTGTTTGTTACTTCACCTACGTGATGTCATACACAGGGCGACGAATTCATAGAAACCATACTGACTCGTAACAGAGAGCCATCCATGAAGAGTGATCGAAATGCTCGCCATAAACTCTTCGAAACGGGCTTTGATGCATGCCAGTGGACATGACATGTGTATCCTCACATTGACCTCAGTGGGCGGTTCAACTGGAAATGAGTTCTGATGTACGGGAAGTAGTGGCATTAATTTCAAAGTCACTTAGCTGGTCAAGCCACCATAACCTTCATATTTAAAAAAACGGTACTCTCTCGGTGTATCTGCAGAGCGCGCTTTTGTAACAGCGGACAAGTTTGCGAGGAGATCTTGAACCAGAATCAGCGTCCATGCAGCGGTCCTTGTTATTCAGTAAAAGAATTAAGATGGAAGAAAAATTGAAAAGATGAGGACAACCGTCAAACAACCAAACCCAAATTTTCTTCCGTGGATACACGCGTATGGAGTGTCACTTAAGCCAGACATTAATCCCGTAAAATAATCTCCCAACCATGGACACAGACCTTGTGCTTCCAGTATATGTATGAATAGCTGAACGCATAAATGTTCTCGTTCGAACCGTTCCAATTTAGACGAAGTCGGGTGCATGCTTGAATGTTCTAAGTAGCGCTTCTGTATTTGCGAACTTGTCCCGTCAATTATTTGCCCTTCCACGACATCCTCCAGTCAGTAACATCGAATTCTACTCATACATCATGTCGTTCAACATGCCTGATATTGTGTCCGATTATATCGAACCCTTCTGGTGGGTGGGCTCTCTGAAGTTTTAGCGGCGCGATGCTACCGAATTTTTTTCTGCCTCGTAGTCACACTGGTCAACCTCCTCGACATGATGAACAGGAGTTCTACTATGAGCCGTAAGTTATTGCCCTATTGGCAAGATGCGCGCTCTCTTACGACGGTCTTTATCAGTGGCACATACGAGGTCAATACCCAAAGCCTCGACAATGGCTATGACCCAGGCTATAATGCGCCCCATGGACTGTCGGTCAGTATAAGTGGGGCCGACACAAGCTTGGGAGGGTATGCGCCGCTGGAAGACGCTATCTGGAACATGTATCCCAGCTCATCAACTGAACCAGCGCCGTTCCCGGGATACATTGGCTCCCATCTTGAAACAGAGGCAGTGGCACAGCGGGTCGCCCTTCAATACAGTCCAGGAATCTATGCAATAGACGGTAATTACTCATTCCCTATCCCTCGACCCCCATCCTCAAGTAAACGATATCATTACTTATTTTTCGCATTGCGCCCCAGCCATCCAAACCGCCCCCGCTCAACATGACAATTTTTTCCTCTGTGCATCTATTCAAAACTCTCTTCCGACCTACCCATTCAGTTCTTTACCATTGCATATGCCGACGATGCTTTCCAACCTGTCAAGCGCTTCCATCGGCTCATCTTCACCTCAATACCCACAAGATAATGCCTTCCTACTACCTGGCCAAAGTTTTCAGCACCCACCAATGCCCAATCTAGTGGCAGATCCTAGCCACTGGCAACAGAGGACATATCTACCCTTGTCCCATCCGCAGTTCATTTCAATGAATCAATGCTCCCCTGTCATGAATACAGCGAATGTAATCGAAGCAGAACATACTTTGTAAGTCTAAGTTGCATCTGTCAACACTATGGATGATATTGAATGAAATATATAATAGACGACATAACAACGTGGACCACGCCGCAAACAATACTTATGACCCATTCACTGCCGCCACCTTCAGTTACGACGCGTCGTCATCTACTATACCCCCCTCCAAGTCAAGCGCGATCGTCAGGAAGAAGAGAAGACGAACGCCATCCCCTCCCATTGCACACCACATCGATTTGAGCGCGCCCTGCCATGCCACAAGTCCTTCCCACTCATTGGCTCAACACAGCGACGCCTTCATCTGCCGCTGGGAAGGCTGCAACAAAATCATGGAAGGCTGCAACGGCAATCAAAAAACCGTGAGGAGCAGCCTCATCGATCACGCGCACATCCCCGACCTCAAGCGCTCCATCAAGCATAGGCTCCGCTGCCGTTGGCTCAAGGGCGGTCAGCCTTGTAGCTCTGACCTCAGTCTGCATAGCGTGGCGATACACGTTATAGCTGCGCATTTGAGGAGTCAAGATATCGAGTGCAAATTTTGTGGCAGTCGCCAAGCGAGGAAGACGCAGATGGGACGACATTATCAGGTTTGTCTGGTATTCGCAAAGCTAGACCGGGCGACGCAGAGAAAGGAGTGGGATCTTACGGTCAAACGCTATCCGTTTTCGGCATTTGAAGAAAGCCAGATGGAAATGCAGGGGATGTCGAGGGCGAAAAGAGCTAGGATTGAGGAGCCCAGGACAAGCTGAAGTATCTTTCTCTCCTTTTCTCTGCTTTCTTTTCTTATTCTGATTTATTCAATGGAGTCTTGGAAATCTATTTATTGTAACGCGCATTCTGTACACTACCAATGTCACGACTTGTGCTGGAACCTTAGTGTTAATATTCAAGTTAGAGAATTATTAATGTGGTCAAACAACCAGCGCCAGCCTTAAGTACTTGATTAATGGTAATCGCTGCAGAGGAATCAAGACCGCTATCAAACGAAATACCAAATGTTATCCTTGAATACTATCGTTCAATGCAATGCAAACTACATTCAAAGGCGAATAAGTCCCGTTCACCCTTTATATTGTTCTTCACCGGCCCTCTGCCACTCGCCCAGTCTATCCGTTCAACTCCATCCATGACCTCATCCCGAGTCGTCAAATCAGATAGCACCCCAAGGTTAATCCTGCCATGCGCGCCAACTTAGTCGTTCACGTTTCTCACACATCTTGAATCCTTGGTGTCGTTGAGATCCTGGGCATGACTACATGCCACACGCTGTAATTGTACAGGAACTTAGACGGCGACAGTTTCTCCAGCTCAGCACAAGATTTGTTTATGTGTAAGAGTACCTCAGCTTTTCAAGAGGCATTACTATGGAGAATTGAGTGTTGAATTCGAAGTGCGGCCCAGCAGGTTTGACTGTACATTGATTGTGGCGATGGCGGTGGCATTGATGGGAATGAGACTGCTTGCCGAGTCTATGCATGTTCTTGGTCTACTTGGGCCCATAGAAATCTCATAAGCATGAGCTTGATATCATCCAGCGAGTTCGGAGCATGTGGGGTGTACTCTGGACTTCATGTCCATTTGTGCTGGGATAGCTATAGTCATGTACAGTGCATAATGAAAATCCCGCGAGGATGATGAATACCGTATATGCACAGGAGCCTCATGGAACCTTTTATGCTAGCTCCGCGTCATACGTTTACATAGCTAAAGTTGAAGCTTCGTCCGAGATACTACTATCCAACCTGTTCTGCATGAAATAATTCATTCTTCGAATTGTTCATACCGTTACATGTCTTCTGTAACTTTGTGCAGGATGATTTATCAAGATTGTCAGAGAAATGCGTGCAATACGGTCATGGTCGACCACCAATCTTATCAAAAATTGTATGCGCAGTTTCATCTTTCTGTTTTCCGTCATGAACTCGTCCGGTCAAGCTATCGCAAATCATCAAGAGCACCAGGCCTCGCGGAGCAGGGACCATCGAAAGCAACTCGGGATGAAACCCCCTGATGCCAATTCTATGCACTCCTAGCTCTCTGTTGAACAGCACACTTCGGCCCCTTGTCATTCGAGCACCAACAGGACTGCTGAATCACGCAACAAGTCTCGTTCTCATCAGGCTTGGTCTCTATGATTGCAGATGAGCTTGGGGATCAGACCTCGGGGTTCAACTTTGAGTATGCGTTTAAACGTAAAGACTCTCAAGGACACATTTTGAATGTGAGTTTCACTATCCAACAGAGAGGGAAAAAGTCCTGGCTCGTATTTTATTTTCCATGGACGATTTCTGTTGGCGTCATTTCTGGATCCGATCTTCGTGAGGAATCAATCAAACAGGTTTTCTCGAGACCACGATGACAATTCTCGTTTGTGACGAACATTATTATGCTGGTTGTGGTCATTGCAATAAAATCAGTGACAGACTTTCTGGTTCTACTACACCGCCTTTGTTGGCCGGCGGATCGGATAGCATATCACTTGCTCTGTCGGCGGGACGGGCGAGACAAATTCACTTGAAACTAAATGCGAGATCATCGTTTCCCCGTGGTGCGATTCGACTAAAATCTGCATGCATGTAGACACATTCCATCCCAGAAACCTGAAGGCCACCCAACACTGAGTCTCTTCTAATCATTCAAATGGAAGATACTGTCAAAAAGAATTTCTTTCGTACTTTCCCGCCATTGTAACTTGAGAATATTACCAGTCGCGACTGCATATTTCAGAAACGAATTTCCGCAACCTTCGAAGATGAACCATCCACTTGGACTCAAAACTCATTCAACGCCATTCAGTAAGAAGTCCATGAAACAGCCATTCAGCTGAAGCAGCTTGCGAGTGGTCTGGGGCCCGGTATCCACAACATGTTTTGCGGTCATGACTGATGGAGACATAACTGAATTGTGGCAGGACTTGTTTGAGCAATGGACCGGAAGAAAAAGGGACAATGATCAGTATGTGGCCTGTGGCATCGTCGGTCGGTATTGTTTCATGCCTGTTGTATGCGGGAAGCGAGGACGTTTATATCAAATACGCCATAAGCAAGCTTCGAAGTATATACAAAAGGCTATCATCGACTGCCACTCGATGATACAGAGCCGTTTCTCTAGGTTGCCATATGGGAATTCCGACAGTAAGCGTGTGTGAATGTTCAGAATACCGCTCGAGAAATTAGTGAGTCTTGACAGAGTGCCGAACGTCCTGTTGCGTGGTCAAGGACTCGATTGAAAGAAACTTTATTAAGTTGCGCCTCGATGACCAGACACTGCTTAGGAAACCTTTAGCTTATAATCGAATGTGATCCGATAATACCCACCGACACCACTTGTGGTTACCGTGGCCTCTCTCGCTACGTCTTGTGCAGCTCACGAAGGTTGTAAGGCAGCAGGAGTCAATTGACCAACGAACAGTCCGAATGTGGCAGAAAAATCCATTGCAAACAAGCCAGAGCCCATACGCTGACAAACTGGCGGGCAGTCGACAAAGTTTCCAACGTTCGCAATAATTGTTCAGCTTGACGTGGATCCACTGTAACTTAAAGATCAAACAATTGACTTCAAAGCGTGCTAATGCCAAAAACGTATGCACCGGCTTCAAGGCGTAGAGCTGTGGCACAGATGGGACTTTTGCATAATTCTTTGACTGTTGCTTGTTGCTTTCCCGTTTTATTATCCACTTGTTATCGAGGGCGAATCTCATGCGCTGAAGACTTTAGGATCAACCGAGAAAATTGCAATCCTATGCTCAGATACACGCGACAAGCTTGGGAAAATCACCATGGGCGTACTTTGCAACTCTACTAGTAGTATCGGCCACCGGGATAATCATTCTGGGAGGAGTCCTTTCTGCCAAATCTTCACAAGGACAACTGAGAAACTGGGTACTATTCGCTGTCTGGAGTTGGGAAACGCTGTCTCGTAAACTGTTCCACTGGCCAGATGCTCCGTCTACTTGTACAGGGTGTCCTTTAACCCAGTCACACTTGTGTGCATTACGTTTCTCGGCAAATGATGCCTGATCTTTATTCTTCCCCAATATAGCGCCACTGACTCCGTCATGGTTCCCAGAGTGAAAATTGTTTCATCATTGGCGCTGGCTTCCAAAGCACTCTCACGGAAAGAGAATGCAACATACGTGAGATTCCTGAAAATCTTGAGATCTGAACTTTGTGACTTTAGCTACAACATTCGATCCGTCAGACAAGGTCTTACCCCACTTGTATGGGTAAGCGGTCAGATTGGAAAGAATTCTGACAATCCAATGCCTATATCCATTCTCATGACTGACTTCGGGAGTAGGAACTTCCCTCATCATTTCCAGCTAGATTATTGACATGCGGGGGTATGAAAATTGTTTTCTCTGTGGGAACATACTCATTGGTTACAGGGCGTTATCCCTGATCGTTGATCTAGATTCTGGCCCCTTTATTTTCTCTATGGAGCGTGCGCTGATATACGCCGGTGGGCATTATAACCCAACCCTTCGAGCAGATAGTTTGGGTGGAAATGGATTTCATTGGCTTGAGTACCTGTGGCACTTGTTTTCAAGTCCGTTTGACTGCGAAGGCGTCCCGCTACGGAAGATTCGTTTAAAATACCTGCGTATCATAAATATACTGCCCTAATACAAAAACAATTGACACCAACGGGACCAACCATCCAAACAGTGTGTGCAAAAGGAGAAAGAATGATTGAACTCTATTTATTCTTCCGTAGCTGCAAAAGATATCACTTTCTCTAGGCCGAGATTCGACGATGCTAACCAAGGAGATACCCTTGATGATCAAAGTATTTTGTCTCATCGCGAAACATATGGACAAAGGAGAAGGGACAGCTGAGAAACTCCTTCATTGGAAAGTAGTACTTCCGCCGTCTATCCAGACCCTGGATCTACAATTCAAAATGTAAATGAAACTAAAGTTCGCGCGTGTGTTTGTTCGGAATCTTTACACGAAATGGGGTGATTTTCGTGGCCACACTTGAACGCTCTAAAGCGGCGCTCCTGTAATTGTGGACTTGACAACATTCTCATCATCTCATAGCATTGTCCAGTCGGTGGCATTGAAATTTCTAATTCAATATGTCGTTCAACATGCTTAACCTTGTGTCTTATGAGGCCCTACTCTTCAGGTATGCATATTCCGCGAATTTTTGGTTGAATAATTTTTCTAACGCTTCTCCTTCGTGTAGTCCTGTTTATGAAGCTCGCCAGCTTAATGAGGACGAATTTATGTACGAGCCGTAAGCCGCCGTCTTATTTCTGGGATGTGTGTCTGTTAACGACAGTGCATATTAGTGGCACATATGATATAGACCTCAAGATACTCCTTGACGATTGTAACCCAGCCGTCAAGGCGCTTTATGGAATTTCGAACAGCCCAAGTGAAGCAGAAGCTGGACTAGTGCAATATACATCCCAGGCATTCGCTTTCGGTTTACAAGACAATCCACTCTCACCTATCAGTGGAAGCGACTGCCCATACACTGCCGCGCCAACAGAGTCATACCTGTATGTTTACTATATTTTCTGTACTGGAATGCACTCATCTATGATTGAATTAATAGACAACGGAATGCGACGAGTATGCCCACAGGAAATGCACACTACTACGCATCCACATCGACGTCAATACCTCGCTCAAGCACGATCATCGGGAAGAAGAGAAAGCGGACGCCCTCGCCTCCCATCGCGTCTGGTGGCTCTGGAATTTTGTCACAGAACCCAGCGGCTTGGAGCAGCCCAGAAAACCAGCAGAATGGCGTCGCCATTTGTCGATGGGATGGCTGCAACCGGGTTATGGAAGGCTACAACGGTACGCCACGAAGCATCAGCAACGTCCTCGCCAATAATCACGCCCACATTCCCGACCTGGGCGTCGCAGGGGACAACTTGATCAGTTGCCGCTGGATCAAGAATGGCCGGCCATGCAATGCGATAGTGCAAGTGCTCAACATGACAAGACATGTTGCCGACCACTTGAGGGCTCAAGCAGTCGAATGCAGGTTCTGCGGAGGGTCCCAATTGAGGCGGTCGAATATGGCAAGACATTATTCGACTTGCACGGTGGTCACAGGGCTAGACGAAGCGGCACAGAGGAGGGCATGGAGCGAGGTCTCGAAAAAACCGTTCTCGACCTTTGAAGAGAGCCAGCGGAAGAGGGAGCGGCTCTCAAGCTCAAGAGCGACGAGGGCCAAAACTGAAAACTCGACGAGCTGAAGTGTATGGTCCTTTCTCTCTTGTTTCTCCTTCTGTGTCGGTCATTTCTACTTATCCAGATGTAGCGCTAGGAATATACCTATTGTATCAACACTTGTATATTACCCGTAGATATCAATCTTTATTCATTCGCTGTCCACTTAAGTTGCGAATTTTCCAAGAACTACTAAATAGATTCACGTAGAATATGCGAACAACGACACATAAGGCCGTAGGCTTGAGCGGATGCTCAACGCGCTAGGAAACTACATTGGGGAGGAAAGACATGATTGCTCTTTCTTTGCGAATCAGGACAGCTTTTGTGAGACATCTCCAACCGAAACAAGATGTGAATTAGAATATAAAACTACAATACAGTCGAAATTATAAGTTAATCTATCCTGAACCAGCGTCTCCAAGCTACACATTATATACAACGATCCTATCATTGATCCGTATATCGACCTTCCACTCTCCTTCATCAGCGTACTTGCTGAAAATGTGCTGTGCGCGCATTGCGATTTTCTTTTCAGGACACCGTGGGCACGCCACAATGTATCCAGACCCATCGGGTGCTGATTGGTGCCGTCTCCTCGAAGGACAACCATAGGGAGGGACATTCATCATCGCGTCAGACTCGATGCATATGGTTATATGCCGTGGCTTTGGCATAGATGGCAAGACCGGCCTGTTCTCGCGACCTCGAGGCAGTGAACGATCATTCCGGCTACTATTCCGTTCGTTTTGAATAATACGTGGATTATTCTTCACCCAAGAACTCCTCAGCTGCACAGCCAGCTCGTCTAAAAATTGTTCGTCGGCTACGCTCGTCGATATATCAAGGACCAGCGGTAGGTGCAATGACTTGAGATGCCACAGGGCCACGCCGCCGCGCTTGCGTGCCAGGAACTCTAGGACCTGTGGCAGGTGTAGGTCTATGGATTCCTCGCTCGTGTCTTGTAATGTGAAATTCTGTAGGAATGACGAAGAGCCGAGAAGGAAATTTTGGAACGCGTCGGTGGGACATGGGACACCATCGTGAGTCAGCAGCTTCCCAGATGGATTGCTCTGCATCTTGGCGCTGCAGATGAGGGTAAGATTTCGTATGGAGGGGAATACGAAGTGACTGATTAGGTCCATAAAGTGGCATTCTCCACCTAACATCGCAAAGCTTTGCAACTGACGGAGTTTACACCGCTCGGTCCGCATGGATGGAAGTCGTGGTGTGGAGTCGTACAGTACATTGTCGAATTGGACGGTTTCGAGACTGAGCGAGTTACTAAGGATTTCCATCGCGTCATATAGATCGACGTTATCGAGCTGAAGATGAGAGGTGTTGTAAGATATGGGAGGAGCCTGCATGTGCGTTGAAATTGGGGGGATATGAAACCCATTTGAGCGGCTCCCGAATGGCTCATAACTATCATCGTGAGCTGCATTGTTGGAGATGGTGAGGACCGACATTCCTGATGTTTGATAAGGTATCAAGCAAGATGGAAGAACCTCGAATATACCTCGCACGGTTTATGAGCATTGTGAAAGCAGCTCAAGTGAATTGTCTCTGTTGTCGAGCGACGCTTTGAGGCAGGGATGTTTCCACGAGGTGCACTGCATTAGACCCATTTGGCCACTTGCGTATTCAAGCGACACCACTTGACCAGCTCGCTAATCGAAATTGACCAGTCAGTGGACTACTCAACAATACAAGAGAAACCGTGCCAACAAACCTGAGCCTATTCGGATCGCAAACTCTTGGACAGGATCGAAGTTTTCCTCACTCTCATTCCAACAATGGTCTGGCTCAGCGAGTGGAAGCCGCTTTGACTGAGTCAGAATAGGGAGCTTTCGTATGGTCTGAATGTTTTGCGCGTTCTCGTTCGAGATCACGATGCGAGGCCATGAGAGAGACATCGGATCCCGGTCTCTTGAAGACGAGCAAAAAAGTTTATTGTATTCTCCACGTCAAAACGTCGAAATCCCGCTAAAGGGATTGCCTTTCAGAACGATGGGGATAGATCATGTTTATTGATCAAATTTTATCGCTAACGGACCTTTCCAGTTTTTGTCATTATTGTCACGAACAACCAGACTTTGTATTTCTTTTCTTTTGTACCAGTGTTGGACCAGGCGATTGCTATTTTCAGCGATTTCAATCTTATCGCGCAGTGTACTGAGTTTCAAACTGTCACGTGACAGTCATTGTTTTTCGCAACCAAGCCGTTTTCCGTAACCGCACAGCCCATGGGCGAAGTTCACCTGGGTCAGGCTCTCAGAGGAGGACAAATACCTTACTGTCAACTTTCAAGTCATTGGGATGGCCTTCACTCAGAATATACAGCCCCTTGGAGCAGTGGTCATCGAAACCAAGTCAATTCGGATGAAACCCACCGAACTGAGTCATCGTTTGCTTCTTGTTCACAGGTGGATCGGAAAGATATCGTCGCCGATGAACTCAGGAACGAGACCTGGGAATTCGACTTGGATGATTTCTGTCGTATGCCATCTCCTCGTCGACTATTTAACTGCGATGACTATGAGAAGAACCAATTGCTGGGACGTTTCGAGTATACTGTTGAAGGTCAGGATTCCAAGGATGCCTTTGATTCTGCCTCTGTTCAGTTCGATCGTGAATACCGACAAACGAGGAAAAGCAGACTGACAACTGTACATATTACGTTTGATGAGGGCAGGCAAGTGCTCGGTGAAAAAGGACTTCTAGGTCGTATTCAGAATGGTGCCAGGCTTCTTCACTTATAATCGTTTGATTGGCGACCGGACAAAGTGCTTCCTAATGCCCGATATCCTGTCTCCTCCCTTGCAGTTCGAGAACGAGGATGAAGGTACAGAAACTGCCCGGCAGAGTCCATAGAACCAAAGCGACGCAAGTGTCCATCTCGTTGCAGAAGTCAAATTCGCCTTATATTCTAACAATTAACTCTGGGAGTATCTAGCAGCCCTGGCGGCTTGGAATACAATTCTTGTCTACGCAAAAAAAAAAAAAAAGGATATTGTGGCGTCACAGAACCGTGAGAATTGCTTGACGGAAAAAACTCAACATCAACTATAGTCACTCCGAACAAGTGCACCTTGTAGACTGGCCGCTCGCCACTCATGGGTAAAGAAAGACAGAAATAACTCGAAAAGCCACCAACTCCGGGCGCGTAAAGAGGCCCAGCATCCATATAAGAGGCCTTCACCCCAGGACAACCCATGCAGTACACCAAACACCTCTTCAAGCGCTGCAAGCACGGCCATCACCAGTGCTAACAGCAGTGACACTCCGGAATCACTCATATTACCCCAGGATAATGGCTGCGGCCATCCTGGATTACGAGCTTCAGAATCAGACTTGCCAGGAATTCGACCTTGATGGCTTTTGTCGTATGGTGTCTCCTCGCCAAGTGATCAGCCCAGACGAGAACCGTTTGCGAGAGCATTTCACGTATACTATTGAAGACCCAAGATTCCAGGAGGCATTTGATGCTGATTGTGTCAACTTGGAACAAGAGTTTCCTTCACGGAGTGGACTGACAATGGGAGAAACGGGACGCGATGATGACAAGCATTATACTGAGGTTCTAAATACTGTCTTCAGTGCTGGTAGAAGCATGCTTGATAACAAAGGGATTTTCGGCTCTTATCATGACGGCAACGCGTTTTTCACCTACAACCGCGAAACTGGAGATGGCGCGCTAGGCTCAACTACTTCAATGATCCTCTCTCTTCCTCAAGAGTTCAAAAACCAAGAAGACGCAACTGCCTGGTGGAGTGCGCAGGATGAACAAGGATTCATGATTGACCTCGTGGCAAAGGTTGAAAACGATTGGTGGAATGTAGTCTGTCAGACTGCGAAATGTGCTCGATATCTCTTTGCGGCATCTCCTACTCGATTGTTTGCTTTACTGATTGGAATTAACCGAGAAGAGGATGCAGCGCGTTTCCTTATCTTCCACCAGAGCGGAGTGACATCCTGTCGCAGCCTCAGCCTCGGCGATCCCGTTGGACGAGCGGGTTTTCTCAGGATTGCAATGACCATTCTACTTTGGGGCGAAGTTTTCCATGCCGGTTACGATCCTTCTTGCGACCACGTTAACTACAAGATTCCCGAAGGCAGAAGCACTGCGCTCACCGATTGGGCAACCGAGCTAGTGCTCTATCGATATGTCTGTATACATGGACGTGCGACCCGAGTACATCTACTCAGAAGAGGATTTGGGCACGCGTCGCCATCAACAAGACCGTATATAGAGATAGTTGAGAGGCATAATGAAGAAGGCAACAACGATTCTCAGTCCCGGTCTGGAATCCTTCCTGCACAGCTAGATATCGATCTGAAATGCACAAAGCCACAAGTATATAAACAAGTTCGATCGTATAAAGGAGACAAACTGGTACTGAAGGATTTTATGCAAGAGCCATCTCTAATCAAACTAGAAACTGAAATATTCAGTAACCTTTACGGGCAGTTCGGTATACCCAATATGTGCAGATTTTGGTGCCCGGTGTACGAGAACTTGGAAGCGCAGTTCACAGCAATCTTCCTTCCATCCGCGAATACTACTAAAGAACATTTCTGGGATATACTCGAAAAGGGGGAGGAAGACTCGCGACCACCTATTCCCGAAGTACGCGATCGCATCTGTATGGCGTACACGTCAGAAGGTGTTGATTTGGCAACGTTGAAGAGCGTGTGGGGGATATTTGAAAGCATTACCCATGCCATGCTAGGTTCTCTAATCTGGTCTCTTCACAGTATCCGACCTAACCCGTTCACCAATTGGTTTACAGGGTGGTTGACTATGTACCAGAGTGGATATCTGCGTCAGCATTGGAAACGTGCTCAGATTAGCACGGCCTGAAATGCGTAAAGTTTTCAAGATCATCTCGATGTTCAGAGTTAAACATCCCACTTCGGCTGATGACTCGATCAATACCATTCAGACGGAAGTGCACGAAACAGCGAAAAAGTTGAAGAAGCTTGTAAATGACCTGGGAATATCGACCGAATGTTCTGCGGTTATTACTGGTGGAGACTTGGCTGTATCGTGGAAGGACTTGTTTGAACAATGGACCGAAAACGAACTCAAAGGGGGAAAGACATTTGTACGTCGCTTGTGGAATCATCAGTCATTACCCTTTTATACACGTTGTACGCAGGGAACGACGTGTTTCATGTCCACATGTCTGCGGCAAAGCATTGAGTATCGGGAATACTATCTTCAGTCACCGCTTGACGACATCGAGTCTTTTTTCTGGGTAGGACTGAGCTCCTGATGGAGCCGCTAGATGAGGAATCTGAACATAGTCAAATTGTGACGCAGAGCCATGCAACGTTATCGGATCTTCTACTCCTTCTCAGATCGTACCGTCGAGACCTCCGAAAGGTCAAATCAGAATATTGGAGAAAGGAGGGATCGGTGGCGGGGGAATACTTGAAATGGAGTTGGCATTTGGGGGCTTTTCGCTGTGTCTATGGATTTCTGGAGATAATCAAGAAGCATAAGCAAACCCTCCAAGGATACGGGTCATTTGCCTAGTTCTGCGAAGGATATGACTGGACAGTATATTCAGTGATCATCAACGCTGCTTCAAAATGAGATACATACAACTTTTGACAATGGGAATCCCAAGTAATTTCAACATAACGTATGACATGAACTGTCCAATGCTGGGCCTCGAGCACTCAATAATCAATATTCGATATTATAGCTAATGTCAGAATACTTTGCAATTTTGGACATAGGGTATCGAGCCACGGATTGTCTAAAAGGTAAGTACAGTAATCAGTATTAGAAAACAACAACGGTTGTGTCTCGTATCAGCCTTCAATGATATCTTTACACCTACAGCATTTCGATGCAAGATAGCAATCGTACGTGGTATAAAACGAAAAAGAAAAAGAAAACACCATCAAACGATATCCACCACGCCCAATCGAAACCTGACCAACGTCCTCTGACCGGGCAGGACACAATGCGAGTCATCCGCGACGGTGATAATATCCAGCTCACCCTTTATATCCTTCTTCACCGCCTTGTCTATCCGCTCAACTCCATTCATGGGCCCATCCCGGATCCCAGCATCAGATGTCATCCTCGGCGACTCCACCGGGCTGCCACAAGCTCCAAGAAAAGCCACGTTCAACGGCAACGAATGCACACATACGAAGCTGACAGCAAACCCATCGGCCAAAGCAACCAGCGGACCTGTATTTTTCGCATCCACATCCACATCCACACCCGCCAAGTTCTTCGCATTCACGCCATCCATCCCGTTCCCATTTCTCGCCACCCTTAAAGAACCGCTGGCGTCGGCGTTCCCATTGACATCACCTCGATCCCGAACATCAAATTCGCGCCACACCTTGGAGGAATTAGGCAAAAACTTGAATCGCGACTGCTTCCCGAGCTCGACGCGAACGTTGGCCATGTGTCGGAGCACCTCGGCTTTGCGAAGGCGGACGTCAAGGGTGGGTGTGACGATGGAGAACTGACCGTCGAATTTGAAGAGGGCTTGTGTTTGCGATTGTGGGAGTGGGAGTGGCATTGGCGGGAGGGATGAGGCTGCTCGTCGTATTTGTGCACGCGCTTGCTCTACTTGGGCCCATAAAAACGCCATAAGCTTGTGCTTGAAATCGTCGAGCAATTGAACAAGCGAGATGTATTTTGGATACGTCGTTGTGGGCTCGACACTTGTGCTTCCCCCCCTCTTCACTGGTTTATCCGTCTCGTCAACAGGCCCATATATTTCTTTGCACTTCGGCGTTCTCCTGCGATTGCCCTGCGTCCTCTCTAGGTCTTCGACCTCCCGCACTTTTCTCCTCGTACATTGAAAACACAGCGTGGATTCTCTCTGACCCCCGCCAATTACCATCCCGCAGTCCAAACTCGCGCATCTGTCACCTCCGACTGGTAGAGAACGCAAGACTCCATTCATCCCACCTTTCTCGTCTGCCTTTCCTTTTTTTCCCCTCCCATTCTCCTTCTCTCCATCTTCGGCCTCACCAAAACACCATCCCTGCTTGGGGTAGCAACTTCTGCACCTCAAACACATATCCCAGTCGTATTCCCACTTGGGTGGAATAATATGTGAACACCGTTTAACGGCACACAGGCGTGCTCCGTCCACTGGTTCCGCATTCGTTTCCTCGTCCGATAGTTCCTCTTCCTCTTTTTCTTCCTCTATTCCTTCTCCTTCCCATCCCTCTTCTCCTTCTTCTTCCTCTCCCTCCTCTCCCCCCCATTCCTCTTCCATTTGCCTTTGCCGCCTCCTCTCCCTCCCTCTTGCTCTACACACCAAACATCTCGTCCTATCGTACTGCTCTCCATCTCCCATCCCAGGAAGTTCCCGCACACACATCGGGTCCTGGCAAAATTGGAGGTGTTTGCATGCATCCCAGAGGGCGCGAGGAAATCGCAATGTCAGCTTTTCTTGAGATGGGGGGTGCACCTCAGGCGGCAGAGCTTCTGGAGGTTCGGAAACATCGGGAGGCTTTTCCATGTTCGAGCTCGTTGTTTGGTTAGGATCTGGATCTGGATCTGGATCGATCGGCTCAGGATAGAGAAGCATTGTTGGTGCTATGACGGGCAGCAGGATTGAATGTGGCGGAGGCGACGAGACAATGGGTTCGGTCATCGGCACCTCTTTTTCCTTTACCTCCTCCAACACACACACACTCCTTCTCCTTCTCCTACACCTCCTCTCCCTTTTCCTTCTTCTCCTTATCTTAACTAAAACCTCCCCAAACTCTCTCTTCCTCGCTTTCCAATCCTTTCGAACACAGTCCATGCACCGACGTGCCCACATCCCCTTATTTGCCTGCAAATCTACTTGGGGCCGGTTTGGGAGGGATAGTTCGGGTTGAATAAGGTTCATGCAGGTAGGTGTTGAGCAGATTCTAAGGCCCTACGCGGGTGTTATGTGAGATGTGAATTCTCAGAGTCTAAAGACAATGAATGGGGGACAGGGAAATGTAAGAAAGCAGGGGTACTTGCATTGGTAGCACTATTGACAGTTGCCTGTGAGGCAGGTTGAGTTGGGTGTGTTCGGAATTTTAAAAGTTCTGGGGGTCTGAGTGGTTGAGGGGCTGTGGCCGAGGTTGAGGCCGTGGTTGAGGAGGAGAGGCAACGGATGCATTTGGGTTTGAGATATTGGGGTGGGAGAACAGCGTTACAGTTTGGTGTGCTGCATAACCTGACTTGTGGTGCGGGGAGAGGAGCTGGGCGTGCGTATGGAAAGCGGACCTGCGTCTGCGTTGGACAATGACATCAGAGGTACGTATATGCGCGCATATAATCGCCCCAGCATACCTGTCCACCTGTGCTTGCTGAGGGGCCAACTGGGGAAACGAGAAATTCTCCTCTAGAGCCAAAGTGTTTGAACGGCGCCGCCGGTTTCTGAAAAAAAGAAATCACGACCAGCGTGCAGGACAAGCCAAAAAAAAAACGCACGTACCGGCGTCATCGGTACAGCATAAAGTGGCTTGGTACCATTTTGGAGTGCACTTGCATAAGCTGCCGTTAACGGAAACTAACAACATAATCCTTGTAAGATCCTTCTAGCACATGGACGCCGCGAGGGTTGGGTAGAAATATCAACAAGACTCACTCGATGGGCCGCTACATGTGATATGGCTCGCGTGTATTGGGATACTTGGACGTTTGCAGGAGGGTATTGTTCGACAGCTGAAGATCCAGGCCGAGATGAAAACGAAGGGGGAAGAGGTGGTGGGAAGGGATTATTCTGCATGGACGTGCCCCCGCGCCCCGCGTTCACAGATCTCCCGATTGTTCCGTTCTACGGAAGAAGAAGCAAGATGGGATCATTGAACGTTTATTACTTGAGCAGGGCAATGCGAAAAGGTAGGCGATGAACTCACACTGGGTAGGCTTGCAACAAAACAGCCGTTACCGTTTGTTGAGGGAATAACTTGAGCGGCCCCGGGCTGAGAGTCTGTGGTTGTTTCTTGACTGACAGGATAGGATAACGCATCCATTCGTGGGTCAGGCCCGGAGGCACTCAAGTCGGTCAAGTTTGAGGAAGAAGAGGACAAGCAAAACGTTCTAATCACCTAATCAGATCAATGATCACCGTATCGCCAGTCTGTTGTGTTTACATCTAATACATAACATTCTTACTACTACCTCTCAAGCTCGCTGAAACTAAATGGAAAATACACCCCAGATTCGCTCTGTTAGTCAGCGGGCTTCTCCCATGTCACCAGTGTGAAGTTACAGAGCAAAGGTCAATATCATTATGACAGATGCAATCTAATAATCGGATATCCTGAGAGGATTCAATTACAATAACGCATGGGAACGAATTGAAATCAAATGGAAAGAAATGTATTGAAGTACTTCACCTTGGATTTCAACATATACCGTATCCGCGCTGTTCCCCATGTGTTATCGTCAATCGCTGGCATTTGACGATTCAAATATTCATACGTCTTACTCATGATCACGCTCACCCCTCATAAAAGCACAATCCTCCACTGATGACCACTCCTCACCTCAGTCATGTCCTCCTCCACCACCACCGCCGCTTCAGAGAACGCGCCTGCTGCCGCAGACGGGTTCGATAATCTCGTCTGCAAACCAGGAACCCACCCAGGATGGCAGATCGGCTACTTCCAATACGACGTGCCCGCCAAACGGTTCTTTGACGAAATGGATTCGTTCTACAACGCCAAGTGGTATGTGAGTGGCCCCTTCCCCACCCTTCTCCTTCCTCTCTCACCCAGAGTGCCGGCACTTGTCCACTGACACACTGATACTATAATCGCTCCAGCTGAACGTGATCCGCACTTCAGGCCCCGACAACACAGTAGGCGCCGTCCGCACCGTCACATATACCGAAAAAGACGGCTCGGGCGAGACCGTCGTCCTCGACGAGCGTCTCATCCACTACGTCCGCACCGAAAACAAGCTAGAAATGTACTGGACAGCAGACGAGCCCGTCACTTTCCCCTACAAGCCGCACGGGGCGAACTTTGAGTCTTACGTTGAGGGATTTACGGTGAGGAGTATCGGAGGGGGTACGGCGACGTACATGAGCTTTTCGGTGAATTATACGACAAAGACGGTGGGGGCTGCGTATCATTTTGCGACGGATGTTCAGAGGGAGGCGATGGCGGCGTTGTCGAAAAAGCTTGGCGCGCAGTTGTTCTTGGGAACTTGCCCTTCTTGATCGGTGTGGGTAACTGTTTATCGTGGTGAGCTTTGGTATTGACGCTTTCTGATTTCAGTCGCGAAGAATTCGAAGGAACATTGGTGTTTCTGATTGTACTAACTGCCAAAGGCTTCTTTTCCTCTTCCTTAACTGTGAACGTACTATTAATACATGGGATTCACGATGTAGCATGTGTTTACCGGAATTCTGGATTGCTAAGCTGACTGGGAGAATGTTCGTTGCTGACAAAAACATCACAATGGCTTGATACTCAATATGTCTACAACATGCTCCGGCAGCTACGGGGCAACGATGAAGAGCCACGCACACTTACAGAGGATGCTGACACATCAAAAGGAATTGCATCCACTGCCATGGCGCCCGTTCAGCAAATCAACCTTAAGCAAAACAAACCAACTATTTCCCAAAGTCACCATCATGTATCCACCTTATCGTCCTCTACCTCCCACACAGGCCGCGTATTATTCGGCAACTTTAGCGCCAACAACACCGAAAAGCACGATAACGTGAAAAGGACAGCATACACCGCATACCCCCAAAACAAGTTACTTTTGGCCGAAAACGAAAAGAGAGAGGTGGCGGTGGTTGGAGCGACGGCTTGTGTGATGGCTGCTACGGTCCACACGATGCCGTTCATGGCACCCAGGGACTTTCTAGTTGGCGCAGCGGCGGTGACGTAGATGAAAGCGCAGACTACAAAAAAAAAAGTTAATCAATCTTTGCGTATAATTGTAAACATGAAGGAATTCATAGACGTACTGGCACCCATCTCCATAATGGAGAGCGGAAGGGCGATAAATACCACGCCAACCCACACAAACGTAGATATTCCAAAGCTTCGGGCACACAAATTGATAATGGGCATAACGATCCATAAGCTCATGCAGCTGTATATCGCCAAGATGAATGCAAATCGTTCTCCGCAGCGACGGATAATCCATGGACAGCAGGTGACCACAAAGAAAACCATAAACGCACGATAGCCACCCAGGATATAACCAATGTGAACTGGATCAAACCCCACGCCGCCTATTTCGCTAGGCATGGAAAAGAATAGAGGGACGAGGGCACCCTCACATGTGAATAGGAAGCCGAGTGACACACTGTTCATGACGGAGATCACGACGGGGGGGTATGCCAAAAGTTGTTGGACTGAATACGTTTCATCCAGATCCGAAGACGAGATGGAGTACTCTTCTGTAATAATCTCAAGGGTGGATAAAGGCGAGGGCTTGACTACGGTCTATAGCGCATGAGAATTGGACGATACTTGGATGAGAGGGAGAGTAACATACCTCTTCGAAGAAAAAGAAAACACAAAAGAAGGACACGACACCGATGATCCCAACCACAAAACAGGGGAGAAAGTAGGGATATTGTTTCCAAAAATCGCCCTTGAAAACGCTGGGAAATCGGCTGCTCGGATTCGCAAGGTTTCCACCAATCAGTGCACTGAAATTGTTTCGTCAATTTAGATGATACTTTGGCAGGAATGGACAGACGCCATGTCTCTCACCCAACGCTTCCACCTATTGACCATGAAACCATACCCCACGCGGCACCGCCAGCTCGGTTTGTCGAATCCGTAATTTCGCCCACCACACTGTCAACGACGCCTGTGTTTTCACTTAGTGCGCCAACGAAGAAGAGCCTCATCACGAGATAGGTTACTCACCACCACTGCCGTCCAAAAGACCCATGAGACAGCGACTGAAGATGGGTAGGCGTCGACGTTACTACAACGGGCAGAAAAAACAGGGGGATGAAAACGGCGGGTGTCACGAACCTGACAACTAATCCCGAGAATGTGCGTGAGAGACCAAGAAATGACATGAAGATGGCTATAGCGGCCACTGCGATCATCAGGACAGGCTTCCGCCCAATTTGGTCTGAAAGTCGGCTCCAGTGTAAGACTGTCAGGGCGGTTGAGATTCTGTAGAGTGATTCCTGGAAGTGTTCCTCGCTAGGTCGACAGTGTATTAATGAAAATCATTCCATTGAAGGGCACACCAGTAGTCCAACGTAGAATCCGACATTCCGCTTGTCTCCCCCGATGATCTCTAGCTCGCCGACAAACTAAAATCGTGATTAAAAATCACCTGGGGGCCGGAGAGACACGGCACCAAAG